>JAVQJD010079690.1:65000-93670 GCA_036023655.1 Nannoperca australis
CAATTTAAGTTTGTTTGTGACCACCCTCTATGACCAGCAGCTGAGAGAAAAGGACACGCTCAGAGGGAGGGCAGGACAGACAAAGAAAGAGTAGAAAAGCAGTAAACAAATAGCAATAGACATGTGATGCAGTACTGTAGAAGCCTTGGCTGCTCAGCTCTCTCACGGCCTTTCCTCTCCCGCCCCCTGATCTCCTCTGTATTATTATCAAAAAGTGATCCCCTCCTGTGCAGTGACAGGCTTTTGTTTTTTCTCCAACTTTTGTGGTTTTAATAAGAGAAATCTGTCTTTCCTCTTGTTTCTTTTGACTGTGCTTCAGTACTTTTCAACAATAGCTCTCCTGTGGTCTCAGAAGAGGAGGGCCAGAGAATGAGAGCAGGGTGGGTGGGAGGGAGGGAGGGAGGGCAGGTTGCGGATTGAGGGAGGGAGAGAAAAGTGCTAGGTGGATAAATTGATTTTATTTTGTGACAAAAAGAAAGCTAGCATTACACAACACTCCATTTCAATGTGGTAGGAAAGGAGAACACAAGGAACAGAGGAAGGATAGAGTCAGGGGCTAAAATGAAGAATAAGAAGAAGCAAAGGAATAACAAAGGAATGAGGGAATGATGGAACAAAAAAAGAGAGGAAGCATCATACAGCCTGAGTAACTAATAAACAATGAACAGAAGGAGCAAAGGAAGTAAGGAACAAACAAAAGGATGGCTTTCTGCATAACGAAAAATAAATGAGAGAGAGTGGGAGGCAAAGCTGCTGAAAATAGTCAAGTGAGAACAGCGAATGAATAGTAAGAAAGCAGGAAGTAATGGCAAAGGAGAACACATTTCTTTTGCCTGTGTCTATGAGTCAGTCTCCCTCTGGGTGAAAGAAGGTTAGGGGTCTTTGGATGGTGTGAGATGGGTGTCTTTGCCCTCTGTGCTCTTCCTACTTGGAGGATGTTACACGCCCAAGGCCAGAGGCTGACCTTTTGCACTGATCACATCCACCATTATTATCATCACTGTTTCTTTTCTAATAGAGCAGAACATCATATCCAGGGCAAATGACAGTCAGTTGTGTCAACTCAAAGATGGACATGCGGCTGACTAAACAAAGCAATGGCACACTTACACTTAAGTACACACCTCTTGTTTAGAATGCTACCCTCTGTTTCTTTAGCTCTTAATTTACAGGCTGCCTTCATCCAAAGCAAATAACCTCATTATCCACTTCTATTGGATCATTACGATAATCACCATGATCATTAAGATCAGTTTGCTTTAGCAGACATGCTAATCAAGAACAGGATGTCACAAGTCCTTTTTTATATGGGGTGG
Organism: Nannoperca australis; assembly: GCA_036023655.1. Lineage (NCBI taxonomy): Eukaryota > Metazoa > Chordata > Actinopteri > Centrarchiformes > Percichthyidae > Nannoperca > Nannoperca australis. Next base: position 66,317 of record JAVQJD010079690.1, read on the forward strand.
GGGGTACAATTAAAGGCTGTGAGTGTCTGTCACGAGAACCATTCATGTTTACCCCATCACGCAAATACTTTCTGTACAGAAGAAAGAGGCATTTAGGAATATTACCCGACCAGAATCAAAAGGAGGGAGAACAAAGAGTTTGAGTAGACAGTTTTTGCTGCATAATTAGAGAAGCTGGTGCTCTCAGAGCTGCTACAGCTTCAGGGTTTCTCTCCTCTGTTCTTCCCCCACTGAGGTGGAATCAGATATCAAGGTGGGAGAGACAAGTATGATAAGTGTGAGTCGACGCGATGTGTGTCTGTGCATGTGTGTGTGTGACTGGACAGTCACACAGGATCTTCAGCAGTGAGGATCTTTAGTCAGAAGGCTAAAGATCCTCACTTCTGATTGGACTAACACTGCAGCTTTAAAAATAAATATGCTCCTTAGAGCTTGCTGAAGATGAGGTATATTATGTGAATAAGTAAAAGTCATGCATGTCAGTGGGGAGAACACATTGGAAAACACAAACACACAATTTTATTTGGTTAAAAAAACACTTGTGATTGATTTAAAGATTTGACAGTCGTAACTTCTGACGGTCTGTTGCTTTATGCATGTCTTTGCATCTTAAGATGAAGCAACAGCATTTCCCATGCTATTAGGATTGATGTTTATGCCTCAGATGCTTCAACAACAAATAGTTGGTTCAGTAGCAAAGCTCCCACTATGAAGGAAATGAATGCCTCCTAGCAACCGACACAGTCGAGCGTACAAAATTGAATGGCAATCACATCTCACTTAGAAATCAGAAAGTGATGCAAACTGCTGCATTACGTATTTGTAATCAAGTAAAAATTCAGTTCAAATAAACCAACATCCACTCAAATTGGAATTAACTGAAATCAACTACTTTTTTTTTTTTTTTTTGCTCAGTGCTGTAGGATTTGGTTTCAGTCAGGTCTGAGACAGGCACTTTATTTCAGAGGAAAGTATCACTAGACTCACTGAAGGCTAGCCATGTAGTATTAGAGTTTGATGAGACTGCAGAGAACGACAAAAATGTATGCTTCGCCTGGGGGCCTCAAAGTAATTCTCCCTCTGACTCATTGGTGCTGAAGCTTTGTCACACTTGATACTCTTTTGTACTCTCTTGAGTTAGGCAAGAGGGAGCAATACAAGGAAGTGTAACAATAAATGAGGATGAGATAGAATTCATTAATTACTTCTTCACCTCCATAAAACTAATCACTTGCCAAAGTGAATATAATTATCCTACTTTTCTCTTTGAAACGTAACAGACATACCATGAAATATCATTACCATCACCATCTGTGATCGAGCTTTGCTGAGTGGGAGGCTGTGTTTTTACTGTCAAACCTGCCTTCCAGGATGCTGAGGTATGACAGTTGAATTTAATTCAATGATTATCCAAATTAGCCAAAGTGATGATTTGGACACACTTTTACTTACAGTGTGTGTGTGTGTGTGTGTGTGTGTGTGTGTGTGTGTGTTTCAAAAGCCCCTAATAACAGAACACAGAATAAGATCATTCTGATTACGAGAAAGAGTTTGCTTTAATTGCTGTGCTAAAAGTGACATCAAGGGTAAGGCCTGGCACAATCTGACACCATTATCTAACAAACTCAGAACAACAGGAAATATGTCTTTTTAGAATTTATTGTCCTAAAACTCTAAAGTTAAAAAATAACATAATTTTCTACAAATGATACAATCACACCTCTGTACACTTAACGGCTGCCAAAACAAGATCAAATCAATGTCACCGCAAAAAAAAAAAAGATAAAAGATACCAAGTTGTATAAACCGCCGCCCTCCCTCACCCTTCATTGTTATCTTCCAGTTAGGCCTATCGCTAATCTCCCTAATCCTTTTTGGTGAGGCTATCGCTAGCAAAGACAACATAATAGCATTAGATATTATTCCTTCACAACAACCTGATTCTATTACATTTGCATTGATGCTCAACAGCCCACGCGGCCTTGGTCATAGTGAGAACTGATAGCCTACTGTTAACACTAGAGCATTCATTCAGGATGGATAATGTTGTTAAGCTAGCAGCAGCTACACAAGCATATTCAGATCAGATCATCCCAACACTTCTCCATTTACTGGGGTAGGTCAGTTAAGGCCGGGACTCTGCTGTGGTAGTATCTTGCTGGATGCAGCAGCAGGGCTGTTTATATAATGACACCATTGTGCCGGCTGTGTGCAGATGGAACATGAGCGCTCTTGTAATGGCCTGTATATTAGGGCCAATGTGTTTGATTACTGACTCAGGAAGAGCGGGGATAGGCTGTGTAGTCAACAGGGAATAAGGCTCCCTCCAAAACAGCAACCCAGGGAAAAAAGACCTATTTGAAGAAACAGAAGGAAAGAAGGAAGAGACAAAAACAGGGAGAGACTTTAATGGGAGTGTGCTTTAAGGGAATGCAAATGAGACAAGGGAATCTGCAGAGCTGCAGAACACAGCGGAGGGATATCAAACAGGGCTAGTGTTGCTGTCAAAGACGTAAAGGCAAAGGGAAGGGGGGGGGGGGGGGAGAGCCCTCTGACTTTATTCAATAGACACTACTGTACCACTTTTTCCTGCTTCAGCATCTGCCCTCGGCTGCAGCTCGCCACACACCCCAACCCACACACCTCCTCATCTCTAGAGACTACACTTTAACTTTTATATGTTTCCGAAACAGTAGTAGTTCTAAAAAGGAAATTTAAGCAGCCTATAAAGCAGCCAGTAACAGCCAAATATTTCTGAGTGACAGTTGTACAAGCTAATCAGAGGCCACAAGCATCTAAAGGGGGTTGACTGTGTGAGATAATAGTAACGCATCTGTGAATGAGTGATAGAGATAGTCTGCCCCTAGCCAGCCAGCCAGTCAGCCAGTCAGTCAGTCTGTTCGTCAGCACTGACACCACGCAGCGGAGAGAGAGCATGCTCCCCGGCCTGGTCTTCAGTGTCTCCAGTGTGGCCTGTGATTTATTGTGGCGGCAGAGAGCTTGTCACTGTTCATTATTACTGATGCAACAGGAGGCAATGCCACCACCAATCAATGCTTGCCCTGTGATGCCCGCCACAGCTGCCAGAGGAAGTGACCTCAGCACCCACCTGTCTTCTCACACAAACACTGGCTGCAGCCCCACTCTAATGGGCTCTAATATCTTACAGGGATGGAACCTCTGACCCAATTTGGCAGCCACTGCTTAACTAGGCGCTAACCACGGGAAAAATTGTACATTAATTCAGACTGAAAGTTGCAAATTTGCAATGACAAAGGTGAGAGCCCTCATTTTTCTAATCTAGATAGACATAGAAATATTTTGGGGGGGGGGGGGGGTTAAACAGAGTTGAGCACAATTTGTGCCACATCTGTCTCCACTGAGACATAACTTCATCTTGTTTCTGGATTTAGACTTTTTATCTCCCACTTTCTATTTAATTCTCCCACTTCCCAACCTCACAGTCAAATTAGATATACTCTATATCAGTCAACCTGCTCTGTCAACTTTGTCAGCATGAGTTGCGTTGCAAATCAATAGAAGGAAATGAATAATTCACTGTGACCATTAAGTCTACACAACAAGAGTGATAACTGCCGGCTCTGACATTAATCTTATGAGCCACCAACAATGGATTATGATATAACATGATAATGTTATGAAATTGCACTCACTGGTGAATCTTGCTCCCTCCCACCCTTTGCATTGAGCTGTTCCCAGATGTCACTTGGCTGTGACTGGCGGGCTGCCACCCCGAGTGCTTGTGCACCACCAGGCCTGGCTAGATCCATCTTCATTAAGGACAGAAGCGCTGCGAGTTGTGTGTGTTATTATCAGTGTCTATTAATCTGAAAGCTCCAGCAGGGAAACCCGTGCCTCACTGTTGCGCCACAATACACCATAGCCAAGTATACGCTATGTACAAACACACTAATGATGCACACCACACAGACAAAGTTTGTATGCATCTACACACACACACACACACACACACACACAAACACACACAATTTTACACTCACTTCTGCAGCGCTCTCTAATAGAGAGCATAGCAACAGACTTAAACAATTTGCAGATAATGCATGCTCACTCCTTATTGGGGACAATAGACAATAATTACGTGCAGAAAAAAACTAATTTGTAAATGACACCCCCTTCAAAAGAGTTGGTGTATGGTAAGACACACGTGATCATGGCTTGAACCATTCACACACATGTGCACAATCTCACACATGTACACACACAGATGAGCCCACCGGGGCACCACATGTGATGTTGACCCAGTTTAGATCTGTGGCACAAAGTAGAGCAGGGATTCAGAACAAAAAGAGACAGTGACATTTAAAAATAGGTTGACATTCTTTTCATCTCATTGCTGAGACCCATACAATGGAAGTATCCATCTTTTGTGTCAGTGGCACCATCAACTAATTATTCCATCAGATCTTCCTCAACTTGCCACTTTAGAGATCCACTCTCTGTACAGGTGTAGGTTTGGTTTCAGTGTAGCTGGTTGGAGTCAGGAGGGTCCAACAGACCAAAAACCAAACTAAGACATATACATTTTACTTTTGAACAGTTCAAACTAATTGCTTGTCGCTAACAATAATACATTTTATCTAATTTATGGTGAAATGTATGAAGTTGTTTGACAGTGAGGTGAGCCGTACCCAGGAGATTTCTCACAAATGAATTGGTTCCTCCTCTTTCTTTACTTTACACTGGGATTTAACATGCATCATCATCATTGCATTTGGTACATTGAATGTGAAGCCAACATTGTTGTTGTGATGTTTGGGTTCCAAGTCTTGGCAGTCAACTGATAAAAAGCAGTCTTTTGATTAGAATAACAATAAGATATCCTTTGACAACATCAGTGTTCATTTAATTTTACAGATTTGTTTTCAGGGTTTAGATTTATTTCTGTTAATAAGCAGTACCAAGGTCAGAGCTGCTTCTAGGCTTTAATGTGAGCACACATTAATTAAACCTCAGATGAATCTATCTGAACTTTTATCAACCTATTGCAGTCTCTCATCAAGACAGCTGGGCAGCAGAGCACTCCATTTAGGGTGATTTTAGCAATTCAACCAAACTGCAACGTTAACTGGATTTTCCTTGACCCTCTATATCCGTCTGAAGTTATCAAAGATGATTTTGTTGTGCATCACAAGAGCACAGAGAGTAGGAGTTTGACTGTTTATGTGCATGTAAACATGTCTACCTTTTCCAAATCCAAATTTGTATTGTGCAATGGTTTGTTTGTGTGTGTGTGTGTGTGTGTGTGTGTGTGTGTGTGTGTGTGTGTGTGTGTGTCTGTATATGTGTGACTGATGTATCTAATTTGATACTAGTGACCCCAATCTGCCTGCCAAGGTTATCCAGCTTTAGGATGGGCAGAGTGGGCATCAGGAGATTCTGACACAGCAGGCCTGGCTGACATGCCCCAGTTCTAAAACATGGCTGTCACTCACTTCCTCTCTGTGTCTGTCTACCTTTGTCACACACACACACACACACACACACACACATACATATGCACTGCCCCCACACACAGATACATGAAGGCACACTGGCACTGTCCCACATACAGAACAGTAGCAGCCTTCATAACTACTCAAGAATAATTGAGGAGTGAAAAAAAAAAAAAAAGTCTACGTACACACATGCATGCTCACATGCAAACACAAGCCTGCAGTCATCTCATTAACGTAAATCTCATTTTACTGCTAGGAACCCATCATTTATTTATTCACATAATTGTAATTATATAACTGTAAAAGAGAAATCGCTAGTGTGTATAAATAAGTCTGAACGAAAATGGCAAAAATAGACCGCTGACTACATCAGACAGCTGCCTGTGCATTTGTCTGTAGCTCAGCTGTGGCTGGGAACAGGACAGGTAACTGTTTGACAATAGAATGCACATTTGCTAGAAATAATGCTCAGAACCACACAGAGAGCCTCGAGCTATGTGTAGAGCTACCATTACTACTGAAATGATTGTAGACTCTATCCTTCTTTGTCCCCACCTCCTCTTAATCTGTCTCTTTTTTCTTGTTTTGAACAAAACACATAATCACACAAATACAGGGCATACATTCATGCTGTGAGGTCCCAGAGGAGGGATGGGCGGTGGTGGTCTGATTATTAGAGAGTAGCAGTGGGAGACACAGCCCAGAGCCCAGAGCTCAGGGCCTCAGTCAGTTATGCTGTAACAGGTGCTTCTTTCCACTGCCTGCTTCTGTTAATTACCAACAGCGCAATGTTGGAAACGCTTTGCCGGGATCCACACCAGGTGAACACCCATTAGTGCATGGAGAGGATCCAGAGGGTCTGTGCCCACCGTCTCCCCCCCTCTACTGCTCACAGACTGAAGCTAAGCAAGTACACACACACCTACATGTGCACACACAAGAAACACTCCCACGCATTCAAAGCACACGCACTTTTATATTTCTGTGTTGTTATGCACGGTGGTGTAACGATTACGCCTTGAGACATGTACACCCAGACAAACACCTTCAAATGTGCGCACACACACATAGCTCTGCCTCTACACTAACTTTCTCTTTCTTTTCGAATACTAATTTTTCCCTCCATCTCCTCCTGTCCCTGGAGGCCTGAGTACATCAGTTCATCGACACATTTCGTTCTGGTCGGTGGTCTCCATGGAGCGTCCTGTTTCATGTGACCTTTCTCCCCCTACGTTTCAGGAGTCTCGGGCGTCTGGTCACTCTGAATCACTCCCTCCGTCTGCCTTTGTTCGGGTAAAAAGGTTTGGCAGAGAAAGGGAACCAAGCGCATAAAGGGAGATGAATCAACAGACATCTCATGGCGCCTGCTGCTGCTATCCAAGTGAAGGATAGTACTATTTGTACTCATCCACCTTATCACCCCTCCCCCTCTACATATCTCTCTTCAACCTCGCGTCCCTGCCCCTCCACAGCCCCCACCGCCCCTGTTTTGTACTCAGATGCTTCCTCCATCCCTCTGCAGTTCTCATCCTATTTTCACATCTCATCATCAGATCCCAGTTTGCTTCATTCCCATCAATAATGGAAGAGTTTTTGACTGGGTGAAAATAAACAACTCTCAGCCAATCAAGGGGGGTGGGGGTGGGGGGGTTAAAGGCATTCCACAAGCTGCTGTCAGCCAATGGGGAAGGAGCTTTGGTGGCTCAAATGAGATCAGAAGTGAGTTGGGGCTCTGATCCCACTGAAAGGAAAGTCAATTATTCAGGTGCGATAACCCCCTAAACTAGCACATCCATTTTTGCTCTGAGGGGGAGACCGGTGCATCGGAGGAAACATTGTTTTCTCTATGCAGTGAAAGATTTAAAATGCAAATAGGCATTCACTGACAGCAGCACTCAGTCATAAATTGAAACACCCTTAAAGATAACTAAACACATGCAAATGAGCTGATTAGCTGAATATGCAAATTAATTCATTATTTGTAGAAGGCATTTATATGTTAATTGACACGGGGGCTCATTCTAGATTAATTATATATATTATACATTAAGTATAGAATAATATATAGCAATGGATACAGATAAAAAGATAAGGATAACAATTAGCTGTCGTTAGTACGTCTCTGTCTCTCCCATTGATCTGATATATGGCACTGACCCAAGTTACAAATTGAAGAAATCTCATTCTAATGTTCATGAAGCTGAGTAAAGCTTCTCTGAATATCCACGTCAAAGCAGAACGCTGGCTCTGCAGTCTGAAAGAATGGGTGGGGGTGGGAGAACTGCAAGCTGTAAGCTCTGTAGGTCTCTCTCTCTCTCTTTCTCTCTTCCACTGCCTCTCACCTCCTTCTGTCTCTTGGCCCTCTGACCTGTGCAGGTCTCACGTTCCTGACTCCTCTCTCAGCAAGAAGCCGATCGATAGATGGATCTGACTTTTCCCTGACTCAATAACCCGTCATGCACATCCTCTTCCTCTGAGGAGTGAGTGTGCTTGTGCATGTTTGAGTGTGTGTGCCAGTATAGGAAGAGTATGGGTTTGCATGTGCAAGTTTGTGCTTGCAAGGCATGGTTTTGGGTGTTTTTGGCAGAGCTGTGCATGTGTGTGTGTGCCTGTGTCTGCCAGCTCCAGTCTCTCACCCCTGGGCCTAGAAGTCACAGCAGTGAGAAAACAGATTGATTTCTCCCCTCCCACGCACAAACAATTAACTACACCGCGCTCAATTAGACACACGCTGGAGACGCCTTCAGACAAGCCTTTGCCTTGACCTGGGATCTGTTTCCTGCAAACCAACCTGTAGTAATTCTTCATTCCTCCAACCAAGCATCAGAGGTGGGGAGAATAGTGGGAGCCAGTGAGACAATAGTAGGAAGGTGCCCTGCTCTAGCTAAATTAGCTCTTCCTGTTGTGTGTAGAATCTTCCGGGAATTATGCGTCCCAGCACAAAATGAGCCAAGATTATCTTTAATGATGTCGACGGTGTGCTTTTTCATTATCGCCAGCGTTCAGACACTGCTCCACAGCTTGTGCCGCTAGCTGAGTAAGCTGAGTTAGGATGCTAATTTAAAGGCAGGGGAATACCAGTGGAGCGTGGAACCCTCTGTATCAGCCGCCCATGTCCACCTTGGGGACCCATATCCACGTAACACATGTTGATCATTCAGTAAAGGACAAACAAGGTTGTCATCCCTCTGTCAGCCTTCTGTCACTTTTCATTTTTCCATGTGAAACACTCCAGTGAGCATGTCTTTCTCTGTATCTCTCTCCCTTTCCTTGAGCCCAAGACATTTGTCAGAATTTCAACAGTGTCCTCCTACTGCTTCAGTAAACCAGGCTCTGTTTGTTGAAAACCTCAAAAATAGATGTCTATTGTTTAAGTCTATTCAAGCAAATAAAATGCAACAGCTATTTACTATCCTTAATTTTATACTACAGTCTGATTAATCCATCTGTGAATGTAATTAGTTTCACATCCATCATGTCCTTTTGAAAATACTGTAATTTATCAGAATCGGAATCGGGATTAGGTTTTCACATACAAGGACTTTGCTTTGGAGTTTTGGTGCATAACAATAAACATAGTAAGTGTGACAAAAGTCAAGAAATATAAATACAAAATTGAAAATATTTGACTATAAAAATATAAAAATAAAAAAGCATCTGATTCTTGCAATTCTAATAAATTATCAAATTTTCAGCAAACGCACTGAACAAATGAATAGATCTATGTGCAAATAAATGTGAATTTTAAAAAGTATTTCTTATTAAAAGTAGGAAAAACGGGTCATCAGCACATTAAATTGAGCTGTGACAATAATTTCCACAGATGCTGGCGCTGACGTTAATTGTGATCCACTGCCGCATGGCCAAGTCATTCCAGGCTTTAAGTGTGTCATTCATAACACGGGCTAAGGGAGATAATAGAATTCAAGATAGAGAGAGAGAGTTTGTGTGTGTGTGTGTGTGTGTGTGTGTGTGTGTGAGTGTGTTTAGGAAAGACAGACAGGAGAAAGAGCAAATGAGAGAGAGAGAGAGAAAGAAACTGAGAATTCATAGAAGTACAAGCTCCAGTGAGTGTTAACATTTCTAATTATCTCACTGTCACGTCTGGAGGGTAAGAAGATAACACCTGAAGTCACCAGGGCGGCAGAGTGGGCATACACACATACAGAGTACACCCACACACTCGCACACAAACAGTCCCACAAGCTCACACACCTCCCACCTCCTGCACCTCCATGCTAGGCCCTCAGATTTGTCTCTCTCTGCATGATTGCCTCCACCTCTCACTCTACTTTTTCTATCTTTCCCTAATTTTTATTCTCCCTCTTTGTTGCACTCACACTCTCTGTGTGACGTATATGTGAGGTCCAGCTTGTGGACTCTCCCCTGTTTACTTACGTATGCACTGATGTCAAGGCGCTGCACTGGTCTCACCCCTGCTGTCCTTACGTGCAGGAAAGGCCAGCATTACGTTGTGTGTTTCCACTGATGTTTATCCTTGTCATGCCTATTGAACACAGCTTATGGCCTGTGTTTGATATTAAATCCCATGCTGAGGGGCTAGCTGGTTGCTCCACTGATCAGATAAGCACCCGAGGGAAGGATGGTGGATTTAACTGGTTTTAGTAATCACAAGAGTCCATCCCACTGTACATCCCAACTGAGGGGTTTGCACGAGTACTGTAGGCTACTTTGGACTCTGCTACCATATAAACGTAAACCCACATAATATGAGATTTCACAGTATTGCACTGCATTAGTACTATAGCTGTACCACCATAGCCAACCTGCTATTTTCTACAACTCGCTTAAGGGCTGATGAAATATTCACAGAGCTGAGTGTTACAGCAATATCTGGTGCTGTGAAGCTTTTTAAGGTCAACTTTCATCGAGACTCTCTCTTGGCAACCTGTCCTATTTCCCCTCTGATGCCCTGCAGAGGGCCTTTCGGTAGTGACAGCCATTCTCCTGAGACTTCCTTCTCTCTGTCACCGAGCCATCCGCCACCCCTCTGGCCTGCTAACCGCAAGTGGTGTGAAAGCTGGGAAACATTTCTACTATAGGTCTGGGTCAGGGTGACTCACTGGGTGCTAGAGATGTGGCTTGCGCTCTACGAGACTGTTTAAAATTATAGAGGCATTCACACAGTGGAGAGCCTTGAAATATTAATCACATTAGAATTAACAGAGCTGTCAGTCAAACCACATACAGTACATTGCCCTCATGCCCTAACTGTGTGTGCTCCAGTGTCACTGCCATCATCTGCAAAGTGAAACAAAGACAGAAATGCCAAATATTTCCACAAGACATCTACAGTAAACACACGGAAAACTGAAAGATATGTGTACTAGACTGCACTGCCATGAATAAACAAGGAGCTTAGGCCAACAATTCATGCTTGTCAGTAAAGAAGTATAAACACAACACTTCCCACATTTACAGGCATAAAAATCACAACAGACTGGTTTCAGTGACCTAGCATCCTGGTCAGCAGCACAGTTTGTCCCCTCATGCCTCATCATCCAATCCACTGACACACACATAGCTATGGCCTGGTAGTCTGCTCTGTGGCCCAACTAGCCTGCTTTACTAACACAGAGGTCCAATGTGATTCATGGCATTTACCCCTCCCAGCTCCCATAGAACCCAAAGATCTGTTCCTGTGACATCATATCCAGGGCCCTGATTGGTCACCAGATGGCTGCCCTGATTGGATTCTAGCCCGAACTGTGCGGGCTGAATCACTGGCTTAGTGCTGCTCTGGATACTGATCCAGCCCACCTGCGCTGCCCTGCAAACACACACACACACACACACACACACACACACACACACACACATAAAGCCCACGAGTTCAGACAAGGACACATACACATATGCAAAGACAGAACAAGTATCGATGATATTCAATTTAAAGATGTTTATTGATAAAAATAAGTCACTTAATTACCAACAACTACACCGTCCTCCTCTCAATATGTCTTTACCTTTAATATGTCTTGTCAATTGATTTTAAATCGTCCCTTTTTTAAGATTATGGCCCTTTAAAATCTAAGTGCCCTTGTTTAACTTAGCTTAAACGACTCTCCCTCTTTGCTTCGTGGGTTAGGCCCCATTTCAAAATTTCTGAGCACTGTCCTGGGAGACATAAAGCGAACGAGAAAGCAAGGGCATTCAAAGAGAGAGAGAGTGTGAGAGAGAGGTTTGCTGTGCTATGTGTCAGTCTCTGTGTACCAAGGCTTTTACGCATGTATCTACTTTCGCTCACTGTCTCTGTTTGGCTACGTGAAGCAATAAGTAGCTCTTAAGTGCAGGCATTCTCTTTTAAATACACTACAAATGGACGTTAGCTTCTACTTGAGCCTTGAGAGGCACTCTTGAAGCTTTCTTGATTGAGACATGAAACCAGAGCACTCCTCTTTTCCCTCCCCTTCCTGCATTCCCAAAAGGATGCCTGCAGCTCGTCTCTCTAAAGATACTCCTGGCACACACATCTGCACCAAACACAGTTCCCCAAGAACAGCTGCTGGAATACTGCAGTGTCCGTCCGTACAACTAGACATCCACTTCATTTCTAGTGAGTCCCAAAGCTGCACAACACTTTTGAAACAGTCTCATCACTGTCATCACTTATTTCCCTCCTGCAAAATCCTCATCAGAATTTTTCTTCTCTGTTGTCTATCTTCTGTTTTCTTTATGCACTTTAGTCTCACTCTCTCCCCAGTTTCCTGCTGTATCGGCAGGCTGATCAAACACTTGCATCTGCGGCTTTTTCAATCCCTCCAGAAGTGAAAGAGAGAGCTGCACAACTCTCTCATGAGCCCAAAGGAAACAGAAGCACATGATTTGGCAGTGGGACAGACCCCCTGCTGCACCTGTGCCTGTTCAGGCAGATCAGTATTTAGCTGGGGCCGCCTGCTGCCCCAGGGACAATGAGAGGGGATGGACGGATGGACTGAGGATTTGAGAGGACGACTTGGACACCGTTCCCCACCCTGTGTGCCAGCGTTGCGGGTCGAGTGGACCAAATGTCTACTCACTGGCACTAACACACAGCTGTTTGGTGATCTGCCTTTGGGCCAGCCCCACACAGACACACATGAAGAGGAACACATTCAACATCTTGTCCAACATTGCCATCTCCTCTTTTTCTCTACACTATAAAAGAAGAAAGAGGGAAAGGGAGGTTGTATAGAGAGGGATGGGAGTTAAATTATGGGCACAGTTAACAAGCACTCGTAATTAACAGACAGTAATTAATTTGAAATCAATTCAGCTATATGCAGAAAGTAACAGATTATAACTACTACAATGTACCTCCATCTACACCACCTTGCCTTGCATTTCAATGCATGCTGGCGAGGATTCAGACTTGTCTCATGCTCTTTCCCCCAAGGTCGTCATTACAACAAGCTTCGCTCTGTATTCAGAGAGAAACCATCCCTCCTGGTGCCAAACACTCCCTCATCCCTCCCCTCTAATATTTAAGAAAGCTGTTGATCACACCTGTTTCCGCTCCATTATTGGATGTGGGAATCACGATGAAGGGAATGGCACCGAATGTGTTATCTGCTTAGGAGCTGTGACGCTGCGTTTCTATGGCAACACTCCACCCGGTGTTACAGTCACTTTGCTGTCTTTTCTTTCACTGCCAGCTATTCTTCAAGACCGTCTGGAGTGGAACAGGAGTGGACTAAGGAATGGGAGCCAGGAAAAGAGGGCAGGCTTAAGTCTCCTATGTAAGCACCTCAAAAACATTAGGGAGAAATATACTAATACAAAACAATAGTATTAGTATATTTTCCCCTAATGTTTTTGTTCTCTCTCACACCTTAGCTATTAAGGCTGACATGAAGACTTTGGAGATGCTCCTGTGCTGTTCAATACCCATGTTTAGAGCTTATTATTCACAAAGAAAAATGTAATTCAAGAATCCATTCTCCTATTGACTAAGAGCTATGTTTACCTAATTATGCACAAAACACACATTCATCAGAGTGGCATTTGTTTGTGCCTATGTTTCCTCTTGAATAAATGAACATAGAAGCCCGTGGAGATGCAGTAACACCCTCCCCTGGGAGTCTGGTTTCCTGCAGGGATGTCGAACTGCATGGTGACAAACTGTTGTTCAAATCAATATTGCACATTATTGATCATTCACTGATGATTAATGTCTCCTTGTCTGTATCATTATTGCAACAAGTGACATTAATGAGCCCTGTGCTCCCATTATCATGGCTTATATGTACTCTCACACCTTGTCTTTTGCACTCACACATACAGTATGCTCTCAGGAACACAAAGGGAACTACAATACCTAATGTGTCATTTACTTAATTAGATCATGATGTGCAAGAAACAGCACGTGTGTGCGCATGATTGCACAAAAGGTACTCTACAGGTTGTGTAGCAGAATGACAAACTGAACCTCTGACCGCACAGAGGAGAGATGGAGAGTGAGATCAGCAGAAGACGAGGCAAGATGAGAAGGGAGGCTAGAGAATAAAAGACCAGTGGAGATGTACACTGGCCATATCACTTTTTCCCTCTGGCTCTGGAGCTTTGCTGGAGAGAGGGGAAGGAGAAATAGTGTAAGTGAAAGAGAGTCAGAGACTGACCAGTCTCTGAGGCTACAAAGGGTAAGTGGGTATGGGGGTGCAATAAAAAGGCAAAGCTGGGCACACCTTACCAACTCCTTTCCTCTTATAACTCCACCACTACATATAAACACATACACAGACATAGTGAGGGCATAAAACAGACAGTAATGGAGACATGAGGAGAAAAGACAAGAGAGACAGCAGCACAGAGGGGAGCCTGATGGGAAAAGACAAAGAGGAGGGGAGGGAGGGAGGGATGAGGAGAGAGATCGAGCACATAAAAGAGTTGTAATTTGCCTAACGAAAGAAGAGAGTGACAGATAGTAGAAAATGAGTATGTTGAGGGGAGGAGAAAATGATGGGCTAGGGAACGTGTTTGTGGTTTAGAAAAGGTGTAAGGAGAAACCAGCACGGATAAAAATTGGAGAAGTTCAGAGATGCAAATGCAGGAAAAGAAAGTGAGAATAGTGTGTGATTGTGAGAGCTGCTGGGCCAGAGAGGAAACTCAAAGGGACATAACCAGGGGGATAGAAAGATGGCAGCACAGAGTGAAATGGGGGCTGATGAAGATGGAGGAGGGCCGGAGTGGGGAGGGCGGTCTTTAATCAAAATGTTTTTCAATTAATTTTACAATTAGGGCGCTGCTCGTTAGCTTTGGCACACACAAGAGATGACATTGCTAGCAGTGCTATGCGTGTCATTAATATAATGATGACAGATTGGCGCTCCAGTGGGACTGCCTCTGCTTCGTGACAGCTGGGCCCTCCAAACAACGTCACCTGACCGGCATGACATCACCTAACCTCATCCAGCATGGCTGCCAGTGGTACACGGGACATGGACAGTATACAACAGCTACTGCACATCTACTTGGCAGGAAGGGCAGTGACTTAAACAGAAAGCTGCTCTTTTCCTTCTCCCTCCCATCACCCCTCCCATCGTCATTCATATAATGACATATACAACCCAAACAGTGAAAGGAAATAAACTCCCACCCTCCTTTTTTACAAAAACAAATGCCCAAGGTGCACTTGTGTTATGGTAGCGTACTGTATATTGTCTCACTGACAATCAATCACTTAAGGAACACACACACACACACACACACACATCCACATACCACACACTCTGCTGGAGCCTGACTCTCTTATACACTGTTGTCATGGCAACCCCATTAAGGGAGGACACTCAGGCTGCAACTCTGCTGAAATCAGCCTGTCTCTCTTCTACCTCTCTCTCTCTCTCTTTCTTTCTTTCACACACACCTTCATTTTCACTGCTAGCCATTTCTATTTGTCTCCCTCCATTACTTTCTCTTTCTCGCCCATTGTCCTTCTCCTTCTATCCTTACATCACCCTTGGCGCACCTTGCTGCCTGTCTCTCTTCATTACTGTGCTACGTTTTCATCTTCTCACCTCCCGCCTCCCACTTCCCAGGCAAATGTAAATATGTCATTTCACTTCTAAAACCCTCATTGTGTTTATATCTCTGACTTTTGTTTGGTCTCCACCCACACATTCTGAGGACCTCTTTGTCTGTTTGTCTGTTGTCTCTCTGCCTTCCTGTCTCTTTCTCCAATCCATCCTTAGAGACACAGAATAGATTTGTGATTGAGGCAGCACCTCTCTTCTTGTGCCCTCTCCAATTAAAGGGGAGATTTACAGGGGGAATCAGTCAGAGGGCAGCCTTGGAGGACAGCTTTAATAAGGGCTCCGTGCTGCATCACTCTCTTTTTCATGCTCTCTCTCTTCCTCTCTCTTAGGAAGATGACTTGTCATTTAGCAGGTGCCAAGACAGAAGACAGGAGATACAGGTTACATGATAACCCCTCCCTGACAGGAACATTAAACAGGGGCCCAGCTGTTAAAAGCCAGCCAACCAACAATGATCAATGCCAATGTGTGAGTGCCCCAACGCAGTTAAAATAATCACATAAAAGCAAGCTCTAGAACTTAGCTGCTAAGCCAGACATTATTCAAGCTCATGCCTTAAGACTCAGCTGCCACATTAGTTCCAGCAGCCATCCCATCCATCTTGTAGCTCACTAGCAGTTGGTGGGCACACTATGTAGCTTCACAACTTCATGATATTAATGACACGCCTTAACAAATAATGGCTTGTTGTGTAGAAATCGTGCCAGTTCAGAAAAGATTTCTATAGAAACACTACCATCCTCCCGTGCCTTCATACTTATTGCTGTTAGTGCTCATCCCTAAGGGCCACCTGTTTGCCACAAGCCAGAGCATCAGGCCTCAATACCCACCCATCCTGATCCGCTTCAACCCACTTGATGAGCTAGATAACACAGTATGGTGGAGAGCACACGCAGGATGCCCCCCAGAGAAATAATCTGGAGATACAACGAGCGAATACGGAGGATAAGCAGCAGGACCCAGGGCTAGCAGGCGGCCTGCATGATGAGAAGAGAAGGAGAATAAAAGAAAGAGGGACAGAGATGGAGAGAAAAAGACAATTAGAGTCAACATGGGGAGTGAGTAAAGGAAGAGAGGGTGGCCGAATAGAAGGGAGATGGAGAGGGAAGGGTAGAGCAAGTGGGGGTTAGTCTTCATTAAAGGAGGCAGAAAGGAGAGAGCAAGAGAGAAGGGTGTGAGATGTAGGAAGTGAGTAGGTGGTAGGATATGAGGGGTTGAGAGTGGAGAGGAAGGGAGGAGCGGGCATTAGAGGGAGACTGAGGCATCTGCTGCTGCTCCACATGGATGTTTATCCAGCCTGTGGCTTCCTGAGAGACACATAGTGAGAACTTCTCTCCCCAGAAGCCCCCTCTCACATCATTCTGTGTGCCTGTGTGTTTGTGTGTGCAGAGAAGTCCAGATACATTTCTGTGCTTAATAGTCTTTGCATGTATTACGCACTGGCCCAGTATGTGTGCCTGCGCCTGTCTAAGTATAGCATCAGTGTCTCTTTTGCATGTGTGCTAGTTTGCTCTTCCCCATCTCGGGTTGGGTTTCAGTGTAGTGTAAAGCAGCACGACCCCTTTAGTAGGCTGGTGCTGGTGCTCAGCCCTGAATGAGGGGGAGGGTTGGAAGTGGATGGAGAGATGGTGGCAAACAGTAAGGATGAGTGTTTATATTTAGCACCATGTACAATCAGTTGGGAGGCCAGACTGAAGATTCAAAGCACTGCTTAATACTTAGAGTACATAATGATAATACACACTGACCACAGAGTAGTTGACTCAGAGCACAGAAACCGTGTTTAGGCTAACAGCAGCTGCGGCATGAGAATTGCCTCTCAAAATGGAGAGGCTGCAACACAGAGCAGAGAGCAGAGAGCTCCGCGTTGCAGCGTGGCTGTTATGAATATTTGAAGCAGCCATATCGCTAGGCTCCTGGTTGTTGCTCGAGGGGAGAAACATGGGCGCGGGCACAGAGTGGTTGGCAGTGCACAGAGGCCGGGATGGAGGGGGGTGGCGGGCAGTGGCGGAGGCAGCGGCCCGTCCTGAGGCTGGCAGCAGGCGGCTCAGTGAATGAAAGCAGGGCAGGTCATGTGTGGGTGGGGAGGCGGGACTCTCCTGCTGCTGAGACAGATGCCACGGTTGTTAGGCTTAATTTCTTCTGCCAAGCACCACCCAGCACTGGCCAAAAACAAACTCAAATGCTTGTGGCTAGTGTGTGAGTGTGTGTGTGTGTGTGTATGTCTGTTTGTGTCTCTTGTCTCTGTGTGTCAATAGAGAGAAAGAGCACTGTTTGATTCGGTATCAGGCTCTACCAGGAGCACACACAAGCAGAGCAGTAATCGTTTACTCTTCAATCCAGTCCACCTTCCGTCTCCTCCTCTGTTCTCTGAGTCTCTTTCTCGGTCTTATCTCCATTTCTCACCATCCATCTTCCTGACTCTTTCTACTCTGTCTTTCTTATTCTCACTCCATCTTTACTCCATCTTTCCCTCTGCAGCAAAGCTGGCTCCCACTGCAGTGAAAAGGAAAAAGGCAGAGAGAGGGTGGGGGGGCATAGAGAGACTGAGAGAGAGAAAGTGAAGTGAGAAGAAAGAGTTTGGTATTTGGCTCAGTGTTGCATTATTGGCTCTGGTTGATCTGATCTGAGCAGATTACAGGAATACAATACTAACAAATCACCGTTCTGCCTCTTGAGCCTCACACCCTGTCATTCGCACACAAACACAACACACAAACTCTGACTCTCTCTCACACCCAGACACATTAACTCGCACCCTCCCCTGAGCCGAACCTCACACCTGTGGCCTGTCTAGCCATTCTGTAGTTGCTCCTCTTTATACCTAACATTGCACAGAAAACCAACACTCGAGCGCACACATCATTCACCACACCACTGTCTTCCTTGACAAGAGGCATCATCCATGCAGCAAGACATAATTACCTCTCGACTAATAATTACCAAAATTAATACAGCAGCAAAAAAGACAGATTCTAAAAGAGGAATGCATTCCAATTTGTCCACATAATGTGTTGATTATAAATGAACACGTATTTCTTCTCCTCCACACGCTCTATGGCTCTTTCTTTCTCTTTACTCCTCCGTTGACTTCTCTCAGCCCAGCTGGGTTGAAGGCTGTCGGGGGGTGGGGGCGGGGCGGCAGCCTGTGCCAAGGCCAATGCGACATGTTTTGACTCTTTGACTTACACATTAATTCAAGTATTGATCATGTTTGTGTTAAGCGTGGTGGAAAAGAGAGAAAGGAAGTCAGAAAAACCCCAAACAGAATTCATCAACAACACAACAGACACCATTGCCATTCAGGAAACAAAAATGCTGCTTGCACACAAGCATGCACACACACACTGGCACACACCTCTCAACACATCATACATATACTTGTACACCTATATAGTACACAGATTCAAAGCATCATAGCAGCCTTCAAACCTAGCTCCCACCCCATCTCACTGACACACACGCACACAACCACCACCGCATTCATTTCATCTCTGGCACAGCAGGTCTTTGGATGCCGATCCATAAACATTGATTCACACGACAATACTTATTCATTTATCTATTTACTCATTCATTCGCTTATACATTTTACATCAAAGAAGTGCCAGCTGCTGTGGCTGAAGTCTGGTACAGTAATTGATTGACTCATGTAGGATTTCTCTCTTTTCTTTTCACTCATTGGACAAAAAAATTTGAGCAACGTTTCTATTGTCCTGTGTATTTTTCCGTCAATCAAAAGAAAAAAAAGCACTCTCCATCTCCTGCAGTATTATGGATTGAGACAATGACATTTTACAGTCTTAACTGTAAGTTGTCAATGTAAGAGTTTCTTGAATAAAACTGGGTGAAACTGCAGAACAATTGCATTAAAGTGCTTTAAAAAACAAGAAACTGTTGCACATGTACATCACATTACAAATGCTACACTTGCCATTGTGCAGCACAGCAGTAATCTCTCTCTCACACACACACACACAAACACACAACACAATGGTGAAAGCACTACCAAAGCGCGTCATGGTGTCTGGGTGGTAGACAGGCTTCGGAGACAACGGTGAAAATTAAATTCCATTTAAGGCTAATCCCATTTCCAACCTCTGCTGAGTCTCACTGCTATTGTGACAGTCAAGGAAATCTGTCTCAATTGTTCCATTGCGGGAATTGATGGTGAAACACGATACAGCATAAATAATGGAGCTTGATCATCAAGAGACAGGCCCTGAAGGAGACTGCGACAGGGTCAGACAAGTATGCTGCAGCCAAGGGTGGTGGAGAGGGCATGAGACAGAACCATGCCAGACAAGAAAGTGAGAGAGACAGGTGAAAGCTGGGAGAGAAGAGGGGACAGTAAACAATGTGTGTGCATTTATGCCGTGCTAATTCTCTTGACATTTCACGGGCAGTATTGTTTTGCTGCTGCCGCTACTGACAGAGATGAGGTGAGAGGGGGGAAGAGTTTGAGTGTAGTGCAGGCTGCAGCATACTTGACAATAGCTTTGTCCCAAACGTCTCAGCATCAAAACGATGCCAGTGTCACACATATAAACAAATGTATACACACCTTTTTTGACGGTGAAAGTGAATAGGCCATTGGCGTCCCAAGGGAAAGAGAGCAATAATAAATTATCTTGCTGCTCTCTAGCAACAACCCCCCCCCCCCAATCGAGCACTTGCATTGCTTAGTGTTCCTCTCTCTACGAGAGTAAATACACTCATCTATTACATGGAACAAAATGGTTCCCAGTTACAGCGTGCCAAGAAAGTTGGGATTATTATTTAATAGAGTTAAAAATGAACTAAAAATACAAACTTTAATTTTGATACCCTGGTGATGACAAGAAGCAAGATAGGGGCCTTCCGTGAAAAATAAAACTCAGAGGAATCCCACTTGCTATAATTACACCGAACATGAAATTAGGTGTTCAAATGTAGTCACATTTACGTGCCAAAGAGAGTGGAAAGATGCTCATTCCCTGGGCTCATCTGAAATGATGTAGAAATGACAGGAGACTGACACATAGAGATAGATACGCAAACACCATCCACCTACTTTTCAAATTTGCATTTATTTCACATCCAACTCGAAATTCACATCCAATTTTACAGTCAGTTCACGTCCAAGCTGGCACTCAAATTCAGCCACTTGTGCATGCAGCCTGTATTCGCGGGTCAGTGTGGTTAAAGCTGACACTTTCTGTCAACACACCCATCACTAACCCCCATTACTCGCTCACTTAGTCTCTTCCATCATGCCCTATCATGCCTCACTCATTCATTTGTCCGCACGCACACACGTGCACCAACGCCCCCGCAATCTGTGCAAACACGCAGTCATCACACACTTGTTTGTTTAGCAATTTGTTCATTTGCTCAGGCCGTCACTTGATCACAATATCCTCACCCACTCTTTCGACGTTCGTTCATGGTCCCAGCCACTTGTGCTCTCATCTGGTCCCCGGATCTCTGCCACCACTCCACAGTCACATGCTCGCACTCTCTCACCCACTCACTCCTACTTTTCAACCACCGTTCCCAGTCACACTCTTTCTCTTCCTCTCTCCATCTCTGTCACACACTGCACATCCAGTCTTTCCCTCCCCTTCATTAACCCCCTGGATGACACAGTCCCTCACCTCACCTCTCTGTTCATCTATAACTCTGTCTCCCTGTCATTATAGATTGCCTCCTCCCATTCCAATAAAAGATTTAAGAGGTCCTTTAAGTGCTAATCAGGTTGTCATCCACGTAGCCAAAATCAGAGGCTTGATAAATAAAGGCTTGTCTCTGTTGGCTAGCGGCTCACTGCGTTTAAATAGGTGACACCGGAGTGCATTCTGAGCACACCGGATCGATGCCAGAACCCCTGGGGTCTCCTGAAATGGTGAACAGAGACAAAGCTTAGCGCTCGCTAATAATGCAGGGATAGTCAGCTTGTTGCCTATTTTCAGAGGAACTCTCCCTGGGCTTCGTCTCCACTCGTTCCCCTCTTTCTCTCGTCACGACAGGCCTTCTCAACTCGCCAGTTGGCAGAATTTAATAAACATAGAGACTCAAAACCTTTATTTTCATACATTACACAGAAGGTTAAGCTGTTGCGCTGAGGGAAGTGCATTAAAAAATACCAACAGACACAACAATCACTTCATCTTCAATCATCTTCTATCCCCAACCAGCACACTCTCTGCTGTTCAATCATCCCATTACATCCCACTATGGCCAATTTGCCGCTATGCCTAATCTCTCCTCCGCAGTCAAACTGTTCGCCATCACTCGAAATAGCATTACTTGAAATCACCCACCACGCCATATCACCAAAACTCCCGCCCTCTTCCAATATATTTAACACCAAGCCCAGCTCAACAAACATGCTATCACTGACCTATGCCTACACATTACTACTCCTCCTCAACTCTCCTCAGCCCCCTACCTCATCTCACCTTGTGTCCTCTTACATTCCCTTCCATGAAAGCTCTACACCATGCGATGGCAATATACAGGTCCAGCGCTCCCTCTGTGGTTCTTTCCCTCACTTTGATTTTCTGTCCATCAAGGGGGCGTGGATTAGTGGTCTCTTGTTTATCTGCTCGTCAGTTTTATCTATCTATCACTAAGCCATCCGCTGTGCTGCAGCGGCCTCAGCACTGCATTAATCCCCTATCAGCCAGCCAGCCATCCATCACCCCGCTGTCTATCATGTCAGATCCATCATCCGCCCATCTGTCTCACACTGCCCATGCTCGGAGATGATCTCCTCGGAGAGCCCCACTGGCGAGCCACAGAGGGTAGAGGGGACAGCGGGGCTGGAGGAAATTAGATGGAAATGCAGAAACAGAAGACAGGGAGAGAGGGAGAGAAGATTATACCCTGCCCTTCCCTTCGCTCTCCTGCTTTCAGACTGCATCCTGCTAAAAGCATTCTCTTCAGTCAGTACATGCTTATTAGCTGTTGTGTTTGTTTCCTTGTAATTTGTTTGTTTTCCTCGCCTGCTAATTCTAGCCAGTGGGAGAAGTGCCAGTAGAGGGAGAGATAGCTGCTGGGGAAGGGGGTCATAAATCCCATAAAAACCCAGAAGTAGTGAGAAACCCTGGCCCCTCCTTCTCCAGCATGTTGAAACAAGGAGGGGATATTGTCTAAAGCCTCCAGCTTTAAAACAGCTCAATATCTGGGTTCATCAGGGGTCTTTTGTATTTCCATCCATATCTGCTACCATCAGAAGGTAAGAAAGGGGGACAGATGAGCAGGAGAAAAGGTGAGTGTAGGGCAAACATTAGTACACACATGCAGAGGAAAGGGAGTCCACACAGGTGCATGTAAGTGCAGGGTTCCGGGGCAAAAGAGTGTTAACAAGCACATATTAGGAGAACCAGTGAGCACATAGACATTTAGGTATTTAAACTGCAAATGGTATGTGATCAAACAGGTATGTATGTGGGCTGAAGCACTGTAATTATTTAGACGAGTTGACAAATAGGGCAGAGGGCAGAACAAATTGTTTAGAGGGTAACAGACAGAGCACAGAAAACGAGGATAATGTAGATACTTTCAGATTGTTAGTACAGAGAAAAAACAACCAGGTTTATGGATAGAGGAAATGTAATATGCAGCCTAGCAGCTTTGCAGGGACCAAAAGTAGTAGATCTGAGTGAAGCAGTTCATTTAAATACACACTATAACCTGTTTACTGTGAACAACCACCTCAAGGCGATTGTACGTTTATGGCTTACAGTAACTCCATTTGCTCAGTAGCCAGTGTTAACATGATTTGTTTGATGCAACGTAGAGGAGCAAAACATCTTTTTAGCATCACAAGGAAAACGGACTGTGTCTGTTTTGATGTGATGATGAATTTACACAGTAACACAGGGCCTGTCACTTGCAGATTTAGCTGTAACATAAAAACCACTTTGCTGTCGGCCCCCCAAAAAATGTGTGTTGCTTTGCTTACTTTCGTTTTCCACCGCTAGCCATGCAGCTGTTTGTACAGAAACACCGCTTTATACAGAATCAAAACACCAAAAACTAATTCAGAATGGAAGTGTATGCCAGAGTACAGCAAGTCTGATTTTGAGTTCAGATAATTGAGTTATCCTTTCTTCACTTCTGGCTTTAATTCAGCTAAAATAATCTAGTTGACATGTTTACAGATGTAGTCATTTGAGTGCTGCATTCATGTAAACTCTCTCGATGTAAAGTAGTCCTGTGGTGTAAAATAAATTCTGTAAAAATGCTGCATAGTACTGAAGGCTATACTACTATATTATTATTATACTACTATAATACTAAAGTTTCCTTGTGTGCCTATAAATGCAGATAAGGAAACAGGCATCCAGACAATATACTTTCTAGTAATGTTACATGACTTGTGATAAAAACCACAGACAATACAAAACAGTAAACCGAAGGATTATCCCCAGAGTATCTTTAGTTGTTCATCTTATTAACTATATACAGTGTAATATAATGTACAGCAGAAATGCCAGCAGAATACAGAGTGCTGCCTTTCGCTTTTGTTTGAAATTGTATGGTAATTATGACCTGAGCTGTGGCCCATGTCATATGATTAAATGAACACATGGGGTGGGAGTGTTGATTTCTGCTATATTTTATTACATGGCTGAGTTTACCCTCCAGTAACGAGCTACCACTGCTCTCTTTTCTCTACAATAGTATATCCAATAGCAGGCAGTATTAAGATGCTACTGTAGACTTACATGCCAAGCCTCAGAAATTCATCATTTTCTTAGCTGGTGATCTCTCTAATCCAGTCAATTGTTTTAACCCCTATGTACTCAAACAGCCTTGTAGGATTACAGCTAGGACCTGTGAATACAATAGCTCTATGAATGCGAGTAACCAATTGACAGCTGAAATTCTCTTCTGTGTAATATCAAAATCGTTGGTCCTCCATTACACATGGAATAGGAGGAAAGAGATGTGTGAAGCTTCTACTTTTATCCATAATGAGCCTAAACAAACATCTCCAAACAAATGTCCTTCTTCCACATGCAGCTGGATCAGATGAGACAGCTGTCAGAAAGCATCCATATCCATCCTGAGTTACTTTTAATTGGAGAACTACTCTCCCTCCTCTGGCCCTATTTGACAGATACTGCTTAATCACCACACCGGTACAGAACCCATGCTCCATCCCTACAATCTGCAAGTACAACAGATACCGCTGTTGACACACACAAGCACAGTTCAAGCTCATACATATATGTATATTCTGTACTTTTGTGTCTTTGTGTGCATTTGTGTTTGCATGCATGTTCACATGTGGAATTATTGCTGAATGAGCATGTGATGTGTCATTTTATAACATACAGTAGCAGCATGCTTTTGCATGTACAGAAAGGAAGATGTATAAATTGCATAAATTACTGCTTTTCCAATAAAAGGGTGAATCCTGCAGTCCATAACAAATGCAATTACCAGTTACACAAATATACAGAGAGAGAGAGCAGGAGAGACACACAAACATAAACACTCGCACAGCCTCATAAACACATACCTACATTATTTCGTACACGCTGAATTAATCAGCTCTTAGACAAATAGATGTATAAATACTGTGGATAACCAGATCAATATTGTACACTCAATTCATCTGAGTTCACAGAGATGTCAAATTCTGCATAGTTCCATAGCACGCTGATTAAACTGGCACCACATTAATTCAGTAAATCAATAAAACCAATCTTTCAAATAAATCAAGTCGCATGGACGGCTGGAGCCAATTGGAGGGCAAGAACACATTACAATTCCCTTGCTCCAACTGCATATCTATGTCAAGCAGGCAGCACACTGATTTGCTATGTGGATTCCACAATTTGTGGAATGAAAACGATTAATCCATGAAACAATAACCAGGGTGCCAAGAAGGCACATGGTAATTCTATAATGATCAAAGACTCAATTAAATCCTTTTCCATTCTGTTCCCTAAATGCCTCATGTCTGTGGCTGCAGAGCAAATGTGTGTGTGTGTGTGTGTGTGTAAGCTTTTGGTGGTCAGTTCATGTTGAGTGTGTGTCTTGTTTGTGTTGTCTTGGGTCTGTGAGGTGACCAGAGGTTAAGCTGTGGTCTGGCAAGTGTCTTTTCTGGTCAAATGACGTATGACACGTGGTCCGTGTTCATACTCTAATAGCACTAAAGGATGGGAGCACAAGTGGTGTGATAGTAATAGTTATTGAATTATAAGCACATTTATATTCTGACAGACAAGCCAGTGTGTTTTATTAGAAATATGCCAGCCACCATCATTTAGATATTTTCGTTTTTTACAAAACATTCCCCTTTTATTTCCCTGTTTCAAATGTAAGTAGCAAAGCACTCAGTTGCTAAAAATTGCTGCACAGCACAGTAGTTTTTAGAAACAAACAAAGGGGAAAAAACGATTTCACAGAACCAGTGAAGATTTGCTGAGCATGCATGGTCATTTTTAGCAGCATCTTACTTCACATTGATATTGTTAAATCCACACCTGGATGCTAGTTGTTGACCATTGTGCAGCTTCCTTGGAAAACACCAGGCTCCATCCTTTTAATGGCATGGGACATTACAACCTCAACCCTATCTTCATAATATAAGGATAAAATCTGACATAAAGATTTCTTTTGCTGCCTGTATCTCCAGAGCTCGCCAGCAAAGCCTGTCTCTGCAGCAGGCCATGGACAATGTGTCTGATAGTGATATACTAGAGCATATGGACAAAAATATCCCTATGATGTAACCTGTGATAAAACTTTGAGGGTTACACCACAACAATGGGTGCACTGCCATTGAGTCTACAATGTAACATTTGCAATGAATACTGGGTATTAACTGTTGAAAGTCAAGAGTCTCAAACATAGGCAGAACATGTTAATTCCCTCTTACAGATGGTTTTATTAACAATGGATCACATGACTAAGTGCAATGTTAAAGGTGTTGCTCAAAGTGACCAACCCATAGAGAATTTGTAGTCCCACAACTTTCCTGTTTTGGTTTAGTCTCACCTTTCTCATCTACCCCACTGTACGCCGCCTGCTCAGCAGCAAACAACAGCTACTGACTATTTAATGAAAATAGTGGGAGCATTTAGCAGCAAAAGTGCTAGATATTTTCCTCAATAGTTGGTGAATAATTGGTGGAGACCAAAAACAGAGAAAAAGAAAGTGAATATTTGACTTACATTTGTCAGGTGGCCAGAAACATGTCTCCAAATAAATGATAACACTCTGTGTCTACTAGATGTGTAAATATGCAACTGTTTGCTTACACATTCACCATATTAACTTTATAAGGAGATATTATGACAATGTTGTATTTACAGGTTGCCCTACTGCCCCCTTCTGGCTGAAAAATTATTAATCCAGATTTAAATAGTTATTGTGAAATTTAAGTGGTATTCACAAAGCTCTAATTTAATTTCCCAAACCAAATCTTGGGGATTTGAGCCAGTGTTCATCTGATCACAAACTGGTATGTACCTCAAGGTAAGTCTTATTGTACCTACTCTGACAATTTGTAGCACACAAATTAACTTGGAACATTTATGGTGTAAACACAGAGACTAAAATTATAAAACCGTAGTGTAGTGGATTGATAAAAATAAAAAAAACAGCAACAAAAAGGTTAATGTGCTGTTGCACTTATTCACTTTTCTACACAGTGTCAGAGAGGTGATCCTATGATACTGCAAGTGTGGGTAGTATTTTCCTGTGGTTTGTGTCCATATGTGCAAAGGAGCAGAGGGCATGAGGATTGGAGAGGAGCGGCACAGGGCAGTCTCAGGTGAGCCACGCATAGTCCCAACATAATTATAATCCTTAATTAATCCACTCTGGATGCTCTCTCTCTC
>JAVQJD010079706.1:0-18563 GCA_036023655.1 Nannoperca australis
CTCTAATTTATTTTGTTCCCATTTTCTCACCTCTCACTTTCTTCCCCTTTCATCTCGCTTCCTCTCTTCTCTTTTCCTATCCCCCCCCCCTCATCTCTCCCCCCCTCCTCTATTTTCGTCCCCTCTCATCTCTCATCTATCTTACTCTCTCATCTTCCTCTCTTTTCCCTCTCTTTTATTTTCTTCCACTCTCCTCTCCTCGCGCACGCATCCAAACCTCTCCCCTCCTAGTTTCTCAATGAATCTCTCTCCCAGGTTCGACCCCTCCCACTCTGTGTGAGCTTAATTGTGAGCCCTGACAGAAACTTGCGTAGGTTTAAATACCGTCTGCGCCTCTTGCTTTGAGGGTGGAACTGACCAACTTGTCCAAGCAGGCATCTCCCGTGTGTGTGCGTGCGTGTGCGTGTGTGTTTTCGTATCCTTGTGCGCTTGGCTTTATTTCTGCCGCCGACCGACAAGCATGCAGGTGTCTGTGGCCCTCCTCGTCTCCAGCTCGGCGCTCCTGCTGCTCCAGGGATGCTGCACCGCCGTGAAGGGATGGAAGGTACTAAAAAATGATGCTACGGAGATACACACCGGAGAGATACCGGAGGGCAGAGAAAACACTCGGACACTACAGGAGGCGACAATATCGGCGTCCAACGGCAGCAATAACAACAGCAACACTATGAATAACAGGGCGAAAAACGGTGGAAGAACAGCAAGCACAGTCTCCTACAGTAAGTATTCCTTTAAGTTTATAAATGATAAAATGTGAAAAAAGAAATAAAATGGAAAGAAGCGGCCTGATAATTCATTCTCTGTAATGTGTATATTATTACCAGGTCATCCTGAAAAATTCTGAAAATTGTATTTGAGGCCTGATGCGTAAAAGTGAGGAAACTAAGAGAAAGATATGTACAAATATGTAAATATAATACACATAAAAGTGTGCGTTTAAATAAGATGTCAGGTTGCGCCGTTTATCAGTGAAACCTCTGCGAGAGAACAAGTGCGCCAGAGCATGAAATATATCATTTAAATATCAGTAACCCCATCTGCAATTGATATACGTGTAGGAAGAATAACTTTACACTTACGTTTAATATCTTTATGTAAAGAAACATATTTTCTTTGTCAGAAAAAATGAATTGATTTCAGTATTTGTGGGATTCCGTTGGAGACGCGCTCACAAATATTCAAAGAATCTTCATTTAATACATCAGAAATGTAAGATCACTTTGACAAGATATTACATTTTGTATCTTCGGGTTTGTTGTAAAGGAGTACGTGGTTGAATTCGTCCCTTTAGACGTTTTTTAAAAGTTGAATCTTGTGATCGATCCACTGGGTAGGTGAATCTAGTGGATCTGACTTCAGAACGACAACCTGCCTTTTCATCTGACTTCAGTTCACACCGGCCGGCTGATTAACAGCGGCTCTGCTGTGTGGGAATGCTGTTTTCTTGCTTTATCCGTTGCCAAAGTTGAGGGTGGTGAGACGCAGACACACATTCTTGTGGTTTCTTCTACACAATTTAAAGTGGGGCACTCAGAGAGACGTCAGGGTTTTTTCACGTTGTCTTCCAGGTTATTTCCTTCTGTCTTTATACTATTAGTCAAGCTCTACTTACACCTTAACTATTTGATTGCAACAACATGCCTCCCAAAAAGCAAAAGCCCACAATTTGTTCTTCTGGGGAAGTCTTTTGGGGGTTTTGGAAATTGCTTTTTAAATGCAACACTGCCTTTGAGAATGATTCCCACCTGTGGCCAGTAAAGGTTGTATGTTCTGATTGAGACACGCATGTAGAACAATCTCACGCTTGCTCTCATGGATTCAAGATGGGCGCTGCAATATTCTCACAGATCAGCCTTCATTTAATGAAGAAGATGATCGATTAGATTAGAAGAACAACAGCTGACAGAAGGAAATTAGTGAGTCATGATGTGTTAGTGCGACAGATTTTTGGCTGTTTGGCTGAATATCACCACCTACGAGCAACAACTCCACACGTTAAGCAAACATCACGCTCTATGTTCATTTGATTCTTCATTTGTCTCCAAAAAAGGGGTGAAAAAATGCATCCCCTTGTTTCCACATGGACATCAGCACGTGTTGAGTTCCACACAGGGAGGCAGAATCTCCTGGATTATTTTCTTCATCCATTTCTGAGCTTTCATTCTCAGGGCCCTTGTGGGGTCACAGCAGAGGCTTTGACCACTGCCTGGCCTCCCTCTAGTCCTCTCAAGACTTGTCTCTCACCGCCGCAGGAGAAAAACAGCGAATGCAACTGTACAGTAGTCTAGTGTGTGATCCTTTTTTCTTTTTTCAGGCCAGCATCATTAGTAGTGATTTTATTCCAGCTGACCGTGGAGAGAACCGAAATTGTGAGGGAACAGGCAGAGTGAGACTGGATTAAAACAAACACCAACGCTTACTGAACAAGACAACCTGACTGTTCGGGATACGGCGGTAATTGGTGAAAACCGCTGCCCTGTGCGTGCTGTAGGCATAGTGTGCTACTGTGGTCCCTTCAGCGGCGGCCACAGAATAACACAATATCAGGTTCTCATGGGGAGAAAAAAAAGGAAGTCACCTCACATAAATCCTTTGTTCAGCCCTTTTTGCGAAGAAAGCCACAGAGGAAAACAGATCCCTCTCTGAGTGTATCATTTCTTAACCGACAGTTCCTTTTCCCCTTTCTTTTTTACACTCTGCTTGTAAAAAAACACAGGACAATAACTCATGCGTGCGGCTGTTAAAAAGCTGTGGCGGAAACATAGGATTACAGGCTGAGTGCATTGTCTCAAATCAGTCTGGCATATCCAGTTTGTTCAAAATTGTATAGTTACTGCCTTAAAATAACCAGACAGCTATTTGCTCCTCCATCACCACATACATTTCCTGAGGGCCACCGCTGTATGCCAGCTTTTTCTTCCAGCCCAAACCTCCATTAGGTTTGATTGAGCTGTTTAATGGCCCTCTGGTCTGGATTTGCTATCAGACGATTGCTGCCAGCTGGATTTCTTTGTCGAGCTAATGATCAGACCATGAATCAGATTCAGAAACTCTGATCTGATCTAAATGGCTTGAATCTTAACTTAAATGTACAAATTGTTTTATTAAGTTGAATTTATAAAAGTGCACTTTTCAGCTGCACTTTTGTGTTTCATAATATGTCAGGACTGAAATGTAATGCTGCTGCCTACTCAAATCTGATCTGGCTTGTGCTGTTTGTTTTCTACCCAAATAACACAAAAGATGAGTTCATGTTGACACAAACAGAATCCGAGAAATGAGCAAATGCTGGAATTAGACACAGCTGCAGCACTGAAGCAGTTAACCTGCAGAATGTCCATTCCAGTGTGCGGCACTTCAAAGTGTTTGTTTTGGGCTGAAGCCACGAGTGTAACTGTGATATCCTGCTCTTCAACCCAGGTGCCTCCGAGCTGAGCTGTAGGGAGCTGCGTTCCACGCGTTACATCACCGACGGATCCTGCCGCAGTGCCAAGCCTGTCAAGGAGCTGGTGTGCTCGGGCCAGTGCATGCCCTCACACCTCATGCCGAACTCCATCGCTCGCGGCAAGTGGTGGAGGAGTAACGCCTCGGACTACCGCTGCATCCCGGCCCACTCCCGGACAAGGAGGGTCCAGCTGCAGTGTCCTAACGGCAACACTCGGACTTACAAAATCCGCGTGATCACCTCCTGCAAGTGCAAGCGCTTCAGGCCCCACCATAACCAATCAGTGGCCAAGGAGGTCCCGAAGAGGCAACGCAACAAGAAGCACAGTCGTTTGTCTCAGGACCGGAGCAAGAACACCACGCCATTGATGGGCAACTCGTACTGATGCTCCTCTTCAGCATCCAAGGACAAACACCAAAGCACACACATACACACGCACATGTTACACAACACACCAACCAACATATCTCCTTCAAATAGGGAGGAGGTGCAAAAGAAATTTCAAAGAGAGCAAATTCATAAGCTAATTGCTGGGCTGGTTTTAAGTCATCAGTCTTTATTTTTCAGCCACGTGTTGGCATATTTGTGAACTTTGCTTATTTGCATGAGTCAGTGCCAGGGCTTGCCACAACTGTGACTGGTCACAAGATGTAGCACCATGTTGGATAATATGAAACAAGTATCTAATCACCCCAACAGCTCAAACCCTCCCTGGGCTTGGGTCCATCCTCCACTCGAACAGATTTCATTTAAGCATAATGAGAAGTCATCCCAGAGGCTTCAAGGCCATCTGTACAAACATCCAGCGGATGCAGAGCTGCGCTGCACCACAGCCCTGTTTAATGCTGAAAAGCTGCATCTTTGCTCCAAAGTGGTTGTAATCCATCTCCTCTTGGCCGTGTGTGGAGGAGATGGTGGCAGCTCTGTGGGCTCTTATGGTGGGATGTCGACAGGTTTTGAGAGGCCCTGACGGCGGTCCAGGCAGCTCTCTGACAGCCCACTAAAGGCCTGACTTATCAGGACAGCCCTACAGCACTCTCCACGTGGCAGCAGCCCCAACCAGGCCTGTCAGTTACAGTAACGCCTTTCCCACGACTAGATTCTGAGAGTCAGGAGAGACGGAGAAAGAGAAATGGGGGGAGACATCGGGTTCAGCACTGACACCACGGGGGCACTGGGCATTCCTGTGACTCCTCTTAATTACTAAATGAGCCCATTCCTGTGTTCTTTGAGTCATAAAAAGCCATTTCCTCTAGACATAGCCAGTTCCTGTTTGCTGGAATCACTCACAAAAATGTGCACATGTGTGTAGGAGGCATCAGAACACCGTGCGTGGTTGTGTTGTTACCTAGGGGCAGAGCGTTCTCCAGCACGCCCACACCGGAATTCTTTTGTAACGGGCCAAATAGAGCGGCGATCAACCATCCACAGCCAAAATCCATCCGTTTGTGTTGGATTCTGCCTGCAGGATTCACGGCACCGCCACTCCTTTCTGCTCCCATTCTGTAAATAGCTCAAACAGGAAAGACGGAATAAAAATAACATAATGAAAACAATCATTCAGTTTTTTTTTCATTGTATTAATAAAAATCCACAAGGAAGAGGAAGTGGCGATACCCAGTCTGTCACTGCAGACAACACAACCTCCTTCCTCTGCCACGCCTCAGATGGGACTGTACTTCACGAATAATATTTAAAAAGTTTCTGCATAGTGTCAGCGCGCCGCTGTTTCTCTGCTCATATTGCTTCCTAAACTGTACTGACAATGTTTGCTTCTTTTTCCGACTGTATGTTTGAAATAGCAACTGGAAGGGGTTTGTCATGTAAGCTGAGAGCTGTGATGCATAACGAGATTGTACATATCATAAGGTCTTCTGCAGTGGTGCCCTCACTTCACGGGGTGGTAAAGAGATGGGGGGGGGGTCTGTTTCCTACACACACAAAGAAGGACTGTTATAAAGAATGAACTGCATATTTATTTTTTATTTCCACATTTAAATTATTTATGCAACCTTTTGTAGTAAATGATAGCCATTATTGTCATATAGTATGATAGAGACTTTGGAAATGAAACACTGTACAGTACATGAATAAAGTAAAGGCAGATATATTTGAAAGCGCTGGCTTATTTGGTCTTTATTCTTATGTGTTACCGGTAAAGCTTTACTCCGGCATTTATAAGCAGTATGTAAACATTTAATAAATGGTTTGTAACACACAATTATGTATGTAAGCAGATACAAGTGTTTATGAATGTATTTGTCAAAAATTCCTGAGGGCACCCATAGGTGGAGGTTGGTGTATAAACACATAATAAATGACAATTGAAATAATACAAAATGTCTTCATAGGAGAAGTTATAATTAATAAACACTTAAACTGTCCTCACATCTGCTTATAACTATAACTTAAAATGTAGTTTATTTTATTTGATTAAATGCTTATATATTTCTTAGAAATGCTAAATATGAGTGTTGCCTTTACTTGTAGGTACATTCTTGGGACATTTCTGAATTTGGACGTCTGTGTGAAGTTTCTGTAAAGAAATTCAAGTAATTAGGAAGTCGAGATTTGCCACAATTTGGAAAGTCTGCACAGCTTTGCAGAAGAAGAGACATCTTCACTCTCGCTCGGTCACAACTCCACCATTTCTTTCTTTATGACGGTGCTGTGAGCTACAGCCATCATTCAACATCACTCCTCTCCTCCCCGCCTCTCCGACCTCAACGCTTCAGGCTTGATACACTGCGAGTTTGAGAGTTCAAAGCGCATCCCTTTGCTCTGTGCATGTGTGTCATATCTGGAGTGCACTTGCCAACAGTACTACCAGTGCTCACTGAAGCTTTGGACTTGCAGTCAAATAGGAGTTATGCAATCCAGGCACAGAAAATGTACCCAGCTACATGAGGTGTTTATGCAAAGTTTTATCTGGAAATCATTTTTAATTATCGGGACAAAAGCTTCCTTAGAGGGCCGAGAAACCTTAGTGTAAACACAAAACAGAAGATCACTGTAGCAATTGTGGCTGAGCTTGCATATTGTCATGCCAATGGAGAACAGTAGATATTAAATTTCACTACATCATCCATAATGTGCAGTCATTATGTCATTTTCAAGTCTTGTTTTCCAAGAGAGAACAGACATGCCATGATTTTACTCAGGCAACTAGCATGGAACAAGTTTCCCGAGAAAGTCAAGAACACATACTTAAGAGCAATACATGAACAGTACCTAAATATATTGATGCTGACAAAGCATCTGCCCCTTGTTACTGTGTGCACACAGGGCAGCCTGCATGTGACCCTCACAGACCTGGGGAATACTGAGGTGCATGAGCATGCAGGGACCATCTATTCCCAACAAATGTAGCAAGTCTACGACACTTCGTTCAGGCCGCAGTGTAAGTGTCATCAATGAAGGTTTGAACACCAGGTGCAGAGGTCCCTGAGGATCCACACTCCGGACTCCATTAGATACACACAACGCCAAGAGTTCACAAACAGTTCCTGGTTGACTCATGGCCTCTATAAGGAATATTTATACAAGTGACATACTGACCACAATAAATTATAACTGGCTTCATTTGTCCAAACTTGGGAGAAGAAATGATAAGATTGCAATTTAGGAAAAGAATAACAGTGTTTCAGACCTTCAGGCAGTTCTCTGTGCACACGCCTTGATAACCTTATCTTTCAAATGACAACTTCTCAAAATAATCACTGTTTCTTAACAACAGTGTTTCCATGCTGTGCTCAGTGCAGTGAGAATCAACTTGTCTCCATCTCACCACAAATCACTCTGCTGGCTGAAGAAAAGGACCAATGTGGGATAAATGGTTGAGATGCTTCTCACAAACCCATGTTTCTGTTTCCTCCTTTGAACTCACATAATGGAACAGTAAAATATCTCATTTCAGCTTTGTGCAGTGCGAGCTTATTGTTTAGCGCATAGCCAGAAAGCTGTCTAGAAGGCAGCCACTTGAATGGCTGAGGCACTGTCAACTGATGTCCGGCCAAATGCAGAAGAGACAGTCAAATAAAATCGATTGTTTATCATCTGCAAGTAACGAGATGCTTGACTGATGTGTGTTTTTGCCAGTGGTGATCTGTCTTAAAAAAGCAAGCAAGTCTCTTCTGTTGACTGCAGAAAGCACCAGTGGAAACTGACTTGAGGTGACATTCATAGCATGTGAAGCACTTTCCCTCACATGCCAAAAACGAACCCCTATAAAAGTTCTGTGTTTCTGGTCAGCTGCCTGTGCCATTGAATTGCTTAACAATGTTGCAGGCCATCCAAGATGTTTCTTAAGATGGAATATATTTACCCAACGCATAACATTCAGACCTTCATCAAGGATTACATAAAAGTCAAAATGCTTCTACACCCCAGTAGTTTCACCTCCGGGCCTTCCAGTCAAACCTTTCCAGGAGCGGATATTATTGCTCAAGTCAAACACATATGGACGATGACGGATGTATTCGGAGACGGATGTTTGCGCTCCTCCAACCACTCCCTTATCAGGCCATGAGCGCTAATAGCTTATAACAAATGGAAACCAGAAGAGATGTCTGGCGGCCTAAAGGAATGAGGAACGCGGAAAGCTCAAGTTCAACTAATTTTGTGTTCCTCCAACAACGCAGGCTTTGGAAGTTGGATAATGTTTCCTGCAAGCTGAGAGTGTAATTCTCAGCAGGGAAGGGAGAAGCTGGGGTCAGGACAGAGGCGAGACCAAAGAGGTCCCCTATGTTAACTTCAGCATCCAGCGTGCATCATAGTAAGTGATTCGTGTTGTTATTCGCTGCTCTGGGTGAATCTATGACAGACTATCTCTGCAGCAGTAGAAAGATGCACAAGTAGGTGACACTTTTCCAGAGATGGACAGTAGCACCATACGGGTCAGGGGCGTCCACTGAGCCATGTAAGCCCCAGTCTCTCAGCCGAGGCCAGGCATGTAGAGAGGCGAGCCAACCATATGTTCTCAGGACAACAGGAGGTGCAGAGGATAGGAAACAGGGCTGTCAACAAACAATTCTAAACAACCACAGCAAGCCCCAGGGTTCTGGAGGCCGAGTGCATTTCCTTGCTTAATCACCACCTTATGGACTTTGTATTTTGCACAAACATCAACAAAAATCAATTCAAATCAGAGATTTAAGATAAATATTTGCTGTATGTTTTGCTTGTGGATATTTTTGGTAATAATGTAAAAGTTCAGTGTCCAACTCACCAACTTTTTCAGACCCTTAAAAGAGATAAAGATGAAGTGTGTGGTGTAACTGCTGTATGCTATGTGGTACATGTTATTTTGTGAGCGACTGAGGGGGCACGTGAAGGCCAATCTAACACGTGTAGTACTAAGAGTTTACATAACCCGTCATTTTGTAATTAGCTTCAGGTCAATGGAACTGACGACTCAAGGAAAGCTAACATAAGCAAGATCAGTTCCTCCACACACAAAAGCAATTAAAATGTCTGCATACATTTGACGTTTCGCAAATTAAACCGCTAATAACTTAAAATCCAGCCTTGGAACAGAGCCTTTCTCAACATAATGTCATGTGGCTTGCTTCATACGTCTATAGAAGTACGTTTCTTTGGGATGATTTCAGTTTTTTAGCAGCTTTTCACAAACAACATTTCCCATAAGCCCCAGACTTTTGGATAAACGTCACAGCGTGATAGAAGTTTAGGAGTTACAACAAATACCCTTTTGCTGTTTGACGTCCACACATTTCATCAATTTGCTTAAATGAATATAAAATGAGCTGCTGAGACACTCTCTCCTCACTGTCAAATGGTCATTTTCCAAAGACAGCTATCCAGGTCTTGACTAACCCAGCCCTGCACTCCCTCCCAGGGTGGAGCACAAAATGGCATTGAGGTACTGTAATTGCTTCTTCTCCTCATGTCTAAAATATATCCTGTCAACAACCATGTCATCTCCAGATGGTGTTTGAGCACACCGGTTTGCATTTATTGAGTAATGGACAGGGTTGTCTTTTCAATTTTAGCCGCATTTTGTACATGTGTGCACACTGGCTTAACCTGTACAGCATACGTAACTCACAGAAACGTGCACGTCACTCATGCACACAGTCACATGGAAACTTGCGCACAGACACACACACACACACACACACACACACACACACACAACATGCATAAAAACTTGTGGTCACTCAAAGCATGTTTTCAATAAGACGAGTCAATTTCATCATTTCTGAAAAAATAAAATGAGTGGAGGGATCGTTAAAGCTTGCCTCCATTAAGAGCGCACAGCAACAATTAAATCTGCCGCGGATGATTTTTAAACAGGAGCGAAGTATTTGTGTGGGTGGTAGACATGGCAAGTCTGGGATTATGCAGCCCATGAGAAACAGATTTATGACAGGCAGTAGTCAGTCTCTAACCAAAACCTCCCCTCGCATTTTGAATCCTGACACAAATAAATACGCAGACTGAATCGAACCAATTTTCTTGATGTCATCATTGCTGCCCACAATGATGCTGATTGTATTGATGTGGCGGTGCCAACCAGACCATGACTCATGATCTATCCCGCCCCATGCCCTCCATCCTTTTCACTCATAGATTTTTTGCCGCATTACAGCTGATTCTGATCACGACAAAGCTCTCTGGACAGGAGCTCGCAGATGTCCTGTGTGAATTAGATTAATTTCTGCTGTATTATATCACAACTCGGCACACTGGCTTAGCAGCTGAGCCAGCTCGCTCCCCTTAACTAGTGGCCCAACCCTCCCTTGAGGAGGATATCGTCTCTAGCGTAGCCTATCTTGGAAAACCACAGACACCATGCTCAGTTCACTGGCATTGCAAAACAGACTGTTCAGGATTGAGAAGTAAACAGTGGCGTATTCTCTGTCCCAGAACAACAAACTAGAGTTTTTTCCCTGAGGGTTCATGGCTACTTCCACAGACAGGACGGTGCCTTCATGCTTGTTTGTATGTTTATGTCATAGTTCCTCAGCTGAGGAGGTTATTTTAGGGCACTAGTGTAGCATTACAGCGCTGCATCTTTCACTCTGAACTGATACAAACATTGACGTAAACAGTGAGTACCTATTAAATAAAGAACATTTTCCTACTAAGCTGTTTGCATGGCTCATGAAAATAAATATTCCACTAATATTCCTGTTTACATGCAGCCTTGTCGACCGTATGAACACAGTCTCCTTCTTTCATTGGTTTAACCACCTTCATGAAAAGGTCGGCATTGCGATATTTGCGCATTTCCAAAAACCTGTAGATATCAAAGTCTTACACAATATTTAAAAATAGGTAGGTTTCTCCTTTCCACCAGAAATGTGGGCCTTTCTTTTGTGCATGCATCTCTATCCCAGCCCTGCAAACTGTTTGCTTGTTGGTTTGTTTACATGTACAGCGCTGAACGTAAAGAGGCAAGAGGCAGCAGTAAAAATTCAGAATGCGCTGCATGTGCAAAGAATGCTCCTGAATAACATGTCTTAATCGGAAAGGCCTACTTCAGAATATCCAAACTGAATGTGCTGTTTACATGACCCGTATCATATTCAAAATATTGTCATATTCAGAATAATAGAGGAAAATGAGTTTG
The DNA here is from genome assembly GCA_036023655.1 of Nannoperca australis. NCBI lineage: Eukaryota > Metazoa > Chordata > Actinopteri > Centrarchiformes > Percichthyidae > Nannoperca > Nannoperca australis. The sequence continues at coordinate 11,040 of JAVQJD010079706.1, forward strand.
CATGTAAATGAGTCAGTCAGTAAATTCAGATTTGTTTCCATGTGGAAGCTGTTTAATGTTTGAGGCCTGCTGCTGATTTATCAGGCGTCAATTTCTTTTTCTTTTTTCGCTTTATTTGGTCCTTCTTGGACCAGCTCAGTGCAATCAGCTCCAAGTGCAGAGGAAATTGCTTCCTATCCGTGTGGCCGTGGGTGAACGGCCCAGGAGATGCTAAGGCAGATATCTCCACAATCTCCCCAGCTTATCGGAGTTTAAGATCAGGATCAATTCAGCTCTGCAGCCCTTATCGGATGTCACAGAGCCCCTGGAACTGTAAGCCTGACTCAGTGTTCCAGTCTTGACCCAGGAAGGTCCCTGAAAGTATGTTAAAAATAATGTCTCTGAATCTACTTTTGTTTTTGTGAAACAGATTAATCTGAGAGGATCTCTCAACACTTGCTGCTAAAAGAATTTTTTTCCTTAGAAACTTCATCTTTTTCTCAAGAAAATTGTAATTTGAAATTCCTCACTCTGCTCGACAAACAACAGCATAATTGATGGCTGGGCATGACTATAAAAGGCTGTTCACTTTTCTTATAGAAAAGTGTGGTGTGAGAACAAAGTAGCCCGATACTGAAGCGTGGGCAGGAATATTACTTATGACAGCTAAGGCTAATTGTTCATAAAATCGTTACGAGAAAGTGTCTCTTTTTATGACTCACTGTCTACCATCTGTCTATCTGCGGAGAACTTTTCCATTTAAAACATTAAGTGTTTGCATCATCTCCAAATTCTCACAGAGATCAGTAGACGCCTGGGACCGGGCTCAAAAATAACCCACCCCCTTTCTTTTTGCAGTTTATGATGATAGATAACTCACAGCCTTTGACAACATTGAAAATGATGTGCTACTATTGCTTTAACAAAATACCCAAGGAGTCCATTTCTTGTTCATTTTTTAGTCCTTCCCAGTTTTGTTCAGCTGAATTAACATGCCTGAATTTCACTGTTGCTTGGAGAAGCCTTGGATCATTTCATGTTGTTATCACAGTGCGCTGAGATTACTCCCTTAGTCAGCACATCTGACCCAGCAGGAAGGAACACAGTATGTTTTCGACCTCCGCTGAAGACAAATAGACGGGGAGAGAGTTGATTCACCCAGCAGATGCCTCTGGGCCCTTTTGCGGTCAAGCGACTAAGAAGAATATAGATAATTAAATGCATTACAAAACCATCAGAGGCTACTGTGTATGGTGCCTCAATCACAGAATGTCAAAAACAGCACTTTAAAGGAAAAGCCATACAATATCGTTGACTTTGGAGGGAAACTTGATGTCTCAGCACTATTTTGCTTACAGAAATCAAGTTTTTTCCCCAACCAATTTGAATAACACTCTTCATTGCCAGATGAAATATGACTGTCAGACAGCAAGGCCAAACACCTTCTTGAAAAATGGCTACATCAATGGGGATGAGGTTTTTAAGACATGATCGATCATATTTTGCAGCAACTTGGCAAGAGCAAAACACATTCAGAAATACATCCAATAAATTAAACCTGATTGCTAGTGTGTCAACAATTAATCACGCAGCGCAGACACTGTGTTTTCCCTTCAATCTCTGCAATGTAATTGATGTGTTCTGTGTCTGCTTCAGTCTCACTCTGGATGGTGATGAAACACTGAAGTGTTGAACTGAAACTAAAAGAAAAAACACATAAGCAAGTGCAGTACAACACAATTCCAATCATACTTTTCTCATTAACTTTAAGTTAATTAAGGAAACCTTTGTAATCATGTACCCTGCAATGTTAAAAACAAAACTTGTTTTTGTGTGAAAGGAATTTTAGGAGTGGAGAGCCACTTGTGCACACTATTGTGTAAGTCCTTGAAAGTCCCAAAAATGCAGACAGACTTGTTGCAGCCAGCAGACCCCCATCAGGCTCTGTGACCAGACTCCAGGTCTGAAATTGCTCAGGTCACAGTTTGAAGCACCAGTGGCCCACCCAGAACCAGCACACCACCCATACATGCGTGGGCTAAAAGTATGTGGACGCCTCTTTGACAGTTTTTTGTCCATTAGTTTCAAGGGAAATCTTAATTCCAGCACACGCTGACCTTTTAGACAATAGTGTGCTTCCAACTTTGAGGCAACAGTTTGGGGAAGGTCCTTTCCTGACAATGTTTAAACTGAACAGAGCTCTGACTTCAACCCCAACCAGCACCTTTGGGATGAACACCAACAGTGGGCCCAATATTGGTGCCTGACCTCACAACTGCACATTTGGCTGAATGGGAAAACATCCCTGCATCCAAAATCTTGTGGAAAACCTGCTTTTTGAGGCAAAATCAATTTGTTTTAAGCGGTGCTGCTGTGAGGGATTTGTGTGAACTTATTGTCCCATTAGTGAACAAGTTAATGAGCTGTCAGTTAGCAAGCTTGTTAGGAGAGCTTTTCTTCCCCTGTTCAATTATTCTGTAGAATCACAAAGAGAACAAAGTGCCAGAGGGAGTAAACGTCACAGTAGAGATAATAGAAAGAATCTCAGGGAGCTATTGTAACTATTACCTGCATGTTTCCAGCTGGCTAGTATGTTAGCAGTAGGTTTGCCAGCTACAGTAGTTCACTAGCCCTGCGAGTAGTCACTATGTCAGAGTGACATACTTCTAGAACTTCTAGAACCAAATATTTTGCAAAGACATGAGGATGATCCTTTCCTATCAGCCCACTCAGTGCCACTACTGAGAACATTACAGTCCAATAACCCTTCCCGTGCTCTGGATCAGCAACCAAAGGATGGTGATGAACATGATTGGAACAGCAGACTAACTCTGGATAGTTCTGGTGGTCTGCCTCGCTTCCACTTCTGGAATGTCCATATTACAAGCTGCAATCACTTCCTATCTCCAGAAGAGCTGTTACAAGCGTGTAGTTCATTTCAATGTCAGATGTCTTCTTTTTTTTCCTCCTTTCCCCCCACCATGTAATGGCATTCACTGCGCCGTGTGCGGACAGACGGGGAGAGTGCTTTCTGCTCCCATAAATAAGGCCGAGGTAGGCTCCAGCCTGTTTCATCCATCACTGGGCTGGAGCTGTGTTTGTAGAGCAGGAGGGAGCGAGGGGGCCAGATTCATCCATGTTCCCAGCAGCCATTCCCCTGTGGGAACTTCACGCAGCCATTAAACACCTCATGGCAGCCCGTTAGCTATTGGGCCAGCTGAGCCGAAGAGAGAACTGCAGTCCCACAAGCTCTCCCCTGGTCCCCGTGGACGTGTCAACAGGTTTTTCATTTAAAGTTTTAGTGCACATGTCGGGCACATAAGTCCGCTGATATAGGAGAAATGGAGGCACATACATCCTAAGTCTTACAGAAAGTCATACAGGTGTTAATGTAGGATGTGAAATACAGTGAGAGGTGATTTTGCAACACAAATACAGCAAATTTTACACTGTCAGTAAGTGTTCATTTTCATTACAGCTGAGAATTCTAATGAAACTATTTTGGAGAATTAAAGTACAGCTGATATGACTTTGGGGCAGGTGTTCCAAATTATCTCAAATCAACTCTGATGGCTGTTTGAAACTGATTTTACTGCACACTGAAAGCAAATTGACAGATCAATGTGGAATAGTTTTACAACAATTCAAACAATCAAACATTTATGTAATTAAACTGAAATCTGCTTGATAAAGCGTTACATAATCAGAGGTTGTGTTTAACTACTTTGGACCTTTTCAGCATTCATCTCGATGGTAATTGTGAGCTCATCTCAAAGTCCTCAGAATCCATGACAACAGTGATCCTTTGATAAACAAAGATCACTTTTGGGATGTCAGCATGCTGGACAAACCTGCAGTTGGAGTCTGAAGGGATGTGATAGCCTCTAACATGCCCTTAAGTCACCCTTGGGAGTGAAACAAGGTGGTTTTTATGAGGGAGTGAAACGCAGGTGTTGAAATTGACAGACTGCGCTGTAGATTCCCAAGCTTTTTAAAAGCATGCATCTGGACTAATAAAGCCCTCCCTTTACAAAGAAAGGGCAGGACCCAGTTATGTGTGTTTTTGGTTATCATCACTTTGTTAAAAATCTTAAATGAAAAACATAATCATAAGCAAGAGAGACAAACATTTCTCTCCGCTCCAAAATTCTAACAACCAGTGAAATTCCCCAGTTGGAGTATTTCCCCACCCTGACGTGGGAGTGATGCAGGCCGTTTGATCTCACCTCGCCCTGATTAATTAAAAGAGAATGTCACGGACTCTCAATGTCTCCATGGGTTTCACATAGCCATCCCATAGTCAACTTAGATCATTCAGGGAGTCAACGGAATTGTGTTGTTGAGCAAGACTGAAGAGGTGGCTGCTTCCAGCACTCCTTAAAACCACACTCCACATGCCAGGGATTCCTTCTGACCGCACAACTGGGCAGAAGCAGATGCTTGATTGATGAACACAGGCTTTGTTAAGTGTGTTTTCTTCATCAAACAACGGCAGTGTCTTTGAACTTCATGACATTTATTATTATGGTGATTTTAGTATCAGGCTATGAAATTGTATAGTTTGTAAAAAGCTAAGATTTACACCCGTAAGGAGAATGTTTCTCAAACTCTCTTATCTTATCTTTCTATTTTTTATTTTTTATGTCTGTCTTCCTATCAATCATAATGTCATACAGAAGCAATTCAAATAGCTTTACAGTGATAAAACTGTAGAAACTCATATAGAAAATAGAAGAAAATAATAAAAGTTAAAGTCAGTAAAGGGTCAAGAGTTTTTCTCTTTCAAACAAGCATCAAGGCTCCAGTTATAAATTAAGTCATTAATAAAGAGCAATAAACATAACGTCTGCAGTTGTAAATATGAATGTCATTTATAAAAGATAATAAACACACAATACGCAGTTACAAATATTTAATAATAAGTAAACAAGTCTGCCTTTATAAATGTTATAAGTCAGTACAAAATGTTTTAAGTTGACAGCCATGAATATTAATAAGTGATTGAAAAGGGTAAATAACATTAAGTCTGCATTTATAAATGTAGATACAGTTATTAATAAAGATCACCAGTTTCTCATTTTCTAATAAGACAACCAAAAATGTGTTAGTCATTAATAAAGGGTTCTTACAATAATTCAACTCTGCATTTGTAATTGTTAATAAGTTCTTAACCAGTGAGTTTGTCCAGATGCTCTGCAGCTCTTTCCCAGAAGGTCAGAGGTCAAACCATCATGTGGAGGGCTCTTCATGAGAAGTGTGATTCTGGAGGAGGATAAACACCAGCCAAAGGGTCGTTCACTGCCCAAACCCAAACGTCGTCTCTGTCAATGATGGATGACTGATCTATAAAGTATTCATAATTGAATAACCTTTAATAAAGTCATTAGTCAATAGTTATGACTAATAAATCTTATATTCTATCCTGTTCAATATTGTCAACTCATCTTCCTTTAGAATCACTCTGAGAGGAGACTGGGAGGGAAGGAAAACGCTGCCTGCTCTGTGAGGGAGTGTGCCTGTCTGTGGGATAGACTGCATGATTATAAAGCATCTCTCTGGGCTCCATCATGTGGCATGACAGTAAGGACACGGCCCTGGACCGGTGACAGCACCCATAAGTCTACATCGGGGCCCCAGGCAGGCTGTCTCATGACTCTGTGCAGGTGCCTCCTGTCGCCAGCCAGTCAACCCCTAAATGGCTCTCCTTCTCAGTCTCGTCTCGCATCCTGATGGAGCTGAGTTAAGCTGAGCTCCATCACGTCACTCAGTAAGATGTTCCACAGCCATGGAGGGGCTTAACGTACGACGCCATGTTTAGTCATTAGTGAGTAGGAGATCTTGCGAGCCAGGCTGTACGCGGGATCGGATATCACATCTGACAACAACTAGAGAGCGGAGAAGCATGTGTGTGTGAGTGAAGGGTTAAAGGATCGTAGAGAACATTCTTGCGTTAACTTACACTGTTGTGATAGTACAAAATCAAGAGTCCGCTGCTAAAACAGAGATACACGAGATTTGAAAACTGGTCGGTGGTCTCCTGTTAGATGCTTTTGCTATTATTATCATTAAACTAATAGTTTGACAGTTTGGGAAATACGCTTATACGCTTTCTTGCCCACAGTCAGATGAAAAGATTGATCGCACTTTCACATCTGTAAGGTAAATATGTAGTTGGAGGCAACAGCTGCTTAGCTTAGCTTAGCATAAACACTGGAAGCAGGGGGAAACAGCTAGCCACTTTACAAAAAACGAATATGTAAAAACAACAAGTTACATGGGGTTATCTGCCGGACTATTTTGTGGTGGGAGCATTAACTTCCTGTAGTTTCCACTGGTTGCCTGGCAACTTCTAAGCTAAGCTAGCTGTCTGCTGGCTGTAGATTCATATGTACCACGCAGACATTAGAGTGGTATTGATACTCACCTCTAACTCAAGAAAGAAAGAAAATGCCAAACTATTCTTTTAAAACAAAATCTACAGTGGTAATACAGGTTTAAGAAATACAGATGTAAGATGGCAATGAAAAAAGAATAGTGACTGTAATGGAATCAAATATAAAAGGCAAAATACATGTAAATGTCTCTTTTATGTTTTGTTTTTCTTTAAACTTTATGTTTGTGGCTTGTGACCCATTCATCACATTCTCTTCCATAAGTTGATTGATATTTGATCACCTGGCATGCACAGGCGTACTGATGAGAACTTTTATTGCAGTCAAACGGCTGTCCAACAAATAAATCCTTACTCCTTCACTTGATGCACAGCTGTGATTTGTCAAAAACAGGAGGGCTGCGATTAAAAGCAAATAACTCGACAAACAATTAGTGTATTTCATGGCTCAGACATATGCACACACACGCACACACACACACACACACACACACACACACACACACACACACACACACACACAGCTCTTATAAAGTCACTGGCATGGCATGTATCTGTATGTGCCGATTGGGCTCAGGTTGTAAAATTTGGTTTGTTAGGAAACCGACCAAACACTCAAACAGGCAAATGTCCCACTGAGTCTGTTAAGACCTGCTTAGAACGTTAACAGAAAATCACAGCATTTCCAAAAATGCTAAAATCATAAAGGGGTTCTGGGTACTGACATAGCTGGGGTATGAGAGAACAACCACTGCTAATTGCCATTACCCAAAGTGTTGATGTCCTGACACAGAACTGTGGAGAGAGGCTAAACAAATGCTGTCTAATTTTTCAGTTCAGTCACTACAGCCTTTAAGATTTTTACTGGAAGCAACTGTGAAACTGTGAAAATTGTGAAATTCAACAATAGTGATTCCAAACCAGAGAGGTAAGCTATCAACAGATTTAAAAGAATGAGAATATAAACAAGAAAACGGAATTCACAAAAGTATATACTAAGAAGAGGTATGATCAGTGGAGATCAAAAAACACAGTAATAATATACACTACCGTTCAAAAGTTTGGGGTCACCCAAACAATTTTGTGTTTTCCATGAAAAGTCACACTTATTCACCACCATACGTTGTGAAATGAATAGAAAATAGAGTCAAGAC
>JAVQJD010079712.1:0-17505 GCA_036023655.1 Nannoperca australis
CTTCACTGGCTAACCATCGCTGCTCGGATCAGATTCAAGACCCTTTTCAGGTCTGCACCAACCTACATCCAGACCATCCTCCAGCCTTACACCCCTGTCCGCCAACTACGGTCTGCCTCTGAGAACCTGGCGGTTCGATCTCTCAGGGACGCCTGCTCACATTCAAGACTCTTCTCCTGTCCGGCCCCCCAGTGGTGGAATCAGCTCCCCACATCCGTCAGACAAGAAACCTGTCTGACCACTTTCAAGAAAAGACTAAAGACTCATTAGTTCAGGGAATACAACAGCACTTAAATGACACATTGTTTCTATAAAGTATAAAGTATAGCAAATTGTATGTTATTATAGTGGAATTGTATTTTAGTTTGAATGTATTGTATTTGATAATGTACAAAGATAATCTGTTGTTAGATTTAATGCTCTTTTGATTCTGCCATTGGCAGAGATGTACTTACTTACAGCACTTGTGATTCATCTCTTACAAGTTTGATGATACATCTTTCGATCATGGTTCTATGCACTTTATGTAAAGCTCTTATTTGGAAGTCGCTTTGGATAAAAGCGTCTGCTAAATGCCTAAATGTAATGTAATGTAACCAGTCCATGCTGAATTCTGAATTATGCTTAAACCTCAACGTAAGCAAATCCAGTTCATTTAATAAAGCAGTGTATGCTGCCAATAACTTTACTGTGAAATAAAATGTCACGGTGCAGTGATGCATAGATGGTAGACAGCTTGCAGAATTGCTTCTGTTGTTCAAGGCAAAGTACAGAAACAGAGTGCATCATGTCTCCTTTCCACAGCCCATTTGTCACATATTCCCACTTACTAATTGTCTGTGTGTTAGGAGTGAGGGAGTATATATCATGGGTGTCGTACTCCTGAGAAAAGGCTTTTTTGTGCTGAAGCAGGAAAGCACAGGGAGACCCCGGCCTGCCTCCCTCAACTCATTCAGACTTATAATTTTAAGAATTCAATTTACTCTACAGGAAATATTGAAAGGAAAATATTCAGGATGAGTTAGCCTCAACAGTACAGCCTCCTAACCAATCTATTATTTTAAAATGTTTTTATGCAATGAGATCTCCAGCATGTGACAATAAAATCTCTCAGAAACAATGTTGGCATGACATTAAAACTCCTTGGAGTAACAATGAATTATTCAGATCGTAAATTAGACAGATCTACAGGATAATATTTGAGTAATAAATATCTGGTGAAATATCAAATGAAAATTTGAATTTCAAGCTCAAAAATGAGCATTATAGAATTGACGCACATCTTGAGTGTGTTGAAATGTTGAAACCAAACACTGACATCTTGTGGTTATACAATGAGGTACACTTTGTCGCTGTGGGAGATGCAGTAATGTGTACCCTTGTGTCTAAATAGTGGAACATAAATGAATGCTAAACTATAGCAGCTCTGGGTTATCGCTTCTCAAAAATTACCTGTGTTGGAACTGGCTTTGCAGGGTGTAGGCCAAAGATACTGTACACGATAGTACTGTTACAACTATTCATTTACATCCAGAACCAATAGAGAAGTGTGTTACTTTTGAAGGTTTCTCTATCATGCAGTTTTGGATTTGCTTTGATGAATTTTACATGGTTTGAAGCATTTTGTGAATTTTTGATGTTTGACTAAATGCAACATGGGTTGGATTTACAAATTCCAGATCCAATAACATAACAAGAATTTTTCAAATATTCTTTAAATAATGGGCCTATCTTTTCTGAAGGGCAAAGTAGTTAACAGATGTGATACCAGAGGAAATCCCTTTAATTATGTTTGACTAATAACTAATGATTGTATCAATAATAACATTATCAATATTCATTGACAACATTATATTTATTGTCACAATTATTGATAAATGGACTTCACCTTTATAGTGTTTTTCAGCTTAAAGTGCTTTACAGATTGGTCTCATTCACCAGCTCACCCACAGATGACAAAAGAAATGCCATGCAGGGTGCTTGTCTCCATCAGGAGCAGCTTAGGGTTCAGCGTCTTGCCCAAGGACACTTTGACATGTGGACAGGAGGAGCCGGGGATTAAACTGCCAACACTGAGGTTAATGGATGGCCCGCTCTTCCTCCTTAGCCACAGCTGCCCAAATTAATCAATTTCATTGAATTCTCTAAATTGTTCCAATTGACCCCAACAAATAAAGCAATAATGAGTTAAATACTGGACCTCTGAAGTCAGTGTTTACTTTAAAAATCAACGTCCTTCACTTGTGGGAAAGACCGCTCAGGGTTGCTAACAAGCTATGCTACAAGTCAACTCCAGCTGTATTCTTCACCATGAAGAAAGCTGCAGAATAAATCAAAGAGGATAGCTTACACAGCCCCGTGGGAGGCCTCGATAACAACTCTCATGCATGCAGACACAATCTATTCCAAAGGCAGACTGAAGGAGGATGTGAGAAGGATATGAACCCATGTGGAGTCAAGAGCTAAGAAGATGTTGATGAAAAGCAAACAGACATCGTTCGTCTTCAGGGGCTTTAGGACCGTGTCATCCTCCACCTCCCTGACCCTATAATCAATCTGGAATAGATCCAAATGATCCAAGTACATAATGAAATATCATTTTAAAAGGATGATATATATCAGTTTGGGTCCCGACTAATAGAAACACTGATTGATAATGAAAAGAACTAAGTTTCAGCCTCAGTTTAAATCTGATCTTTTCTGTGTCTCTGTGTGATTTACAGAGCTGTGCTTCAGTCCTATGGACAAGGGAACATGTCAAGGTATAGAGGCGAGATTTGCATACAACCCCGTGACCAGGAGATGCCAGATGTTTCACTACAGCGGCTGCGGGGGGAATGAAAACAACTTCACACACCGGAAAGGCTGTATTAACAAGTGCATTCGACGCAGAAAGGGTATATGATTATTTTAAGAAATAATTTGCAAAATGCATGTTTCCATTTTAGAAAAAAAAAAGGAACAAATTTGGATTTCATTACTTAGTATTGTTTGATTATAGAAAGCACTTGTACAGTCCATAAAAGTGTAATATGTTTAACCAAGAGTAAATCCTTTTAACTGTAGGCTTCTCATTGTTAAACCTGACATGTGAATTGTCATCTTTGAAGTAAAATGATCTGACTTTGATGCTGTGTTCTGTTGCAGCTCATGGGAAGAGGATGATCCGAATAAGGAAGAAAAACATAGGCAACATTGTTCGTCAGTCTGAACACTTACTTACTCTGTATTAGATCTTACACTACTGTGGAGCCGCCTGTATTTATGTCCATAGTTTACTTATATCTGTTGTTTTGCAGTGCTGCAGTAAAATCATGTGTATCTGAATTAGCTTTGTAGTGGCTGAATGCAATTATCATCATTATCTGTATTATTTCAACATCTCATTGACAAAAAAACACATTTGTTTTGCTGATGTCTAATATAGGAGCTCTCTACGCTGATGCTCTGTGCATCGATGCTTTTGTATAAACAATATCTTGTGTCATTTTAATTTTACAGTTCTGTTAGGATCAAACTTATGTCAACATTTTACTATAACTTGTGTGGGAAACGCCAAAGTTGCAGCAAGATTCTCATGCATATTTACTGTGTATGTACAGTAACTGAGGCTTTTCCACAATGGGGTTGTTATAGCTCCACTATTGTTAATCAATGTGAACAACAGCATTAGCACATTGAACTGGAGGACAGCCCTTATTCTAGGATCAACAGCAACATTATATAGAATGTTCCTCAAGCAAACAGATTCATCAAGATGACCCCATCCTCACGGCTATAAATCAGTGGGAACAGAAAGGTAATAACTGCTTTATATTTTGTCAGATTTACCATGAACACTTTATTTTAATTTTTAATCAATATTATGCACTTTCCTAAATCATTATTGCAGTCAAGCTGGTGTTGTTGGTAAGGAACAACAAAAGGGGGCAGTGTTGTGTAAAGTAAGTTTTCAGAGGTTGTCAGCACTGGTCTCTCTTGGCTGCAGTTTGTTTCTGTCTTCTTTTATAACCATGCCTGTGATGAATTACTGTAAGAGTTTATAAAAACATTTCAACAATCTTCTTCTGTCCTCACGTTTTGTTTTATTCCCAGTCTTTATGTGTAAGTGCACAATAGAAAAGAAAAAAGAGAAAGAGAAAGAGATTAACAGTAAAACAATGTGATAACAGAGAAGCCATAGTTTCCACAGGCCTTACAATTTCTTAAATGTTTTTCCACAAGAAAAAAAACAAAACTACTGTGTGGCCTCAACAACTGTCAACAATTCTAAGGAAAACAATGTAAAGGATTTTTTCTGTGTTTTTATCCCTTTGAATGTAATTTTAAAGTCACTAAATGTAACCCAACTGTGTCGAGCAGCCTTTTTGGCCTCTCTTCAGGGCCGTATTACAACTGGGGACACTGAGGTCATGTCCTGTGTATCTTTTCAGGCAATTCCCAGGGTTTCTTGAGACTAAATAAATGTAAAAAGTAAATGATTCAGTATTTCCTCACAATTTATTTCCTGGCAGCGTGGAGAACACTGGTAAATAAAACTGATGCTAACTTAAAGCTGCACTAGTCAATATTTCATTTTATTGTGCAATGTGTCACTCATAGCGACTAACCCACAGAATTATCACCTGTGACTGTGCAGTTTCCCTCTACTGAGTAGGCTATTTTAGTGTGTTTAGTCTCATTTTTTGGGTTTTAGTTCCCAACTTTACTATTTAATTGGGTCTAAGTGCTCTTATGAACGTGGCTTCCAGCAGCCGTAAGCAGCTGTTTTCAGTGGAGAAGCTCTGATAAACCCACTGTACACAACCAGCCTGCCACCAAACCTTAGCGACTAGCTGGAGAACATGAATGCTAACGTTGCTCTGTATTAGCTGGATGCTAACATGTTCACCACTGGCAGCTTTAAGGACATAACTCCCTCAGCTTTAATACAAAAAAATCTATAATTGTTGAAAGATTTTTAATTGATGTTATTTATTAGCTATTTATGTTGTAAGGGGGTGGAGAGGCTGTGACATGACCCCAGGGTTTCTAAAATGGTGGCTACGGCCCTGCCTTCCTTCATCACCCATTACAGGACTAGTAACAGCTAAAAGTTGTCAGCTGGGAAAATTACACATTTTAACAGATGTAGCGTACCTTCTGAAGTGCTCACGAGCAAGAGCTACTACATCCCAGCGGCTGAGCAGACTGCTGTGGGGAGTAACACGGCGGCTCTGACAGTAGAGTCTGCATCAGTGTGGGGGTTCACCGAGCAGCAGATCCCAGGTCCTCAGCTGTGGGCTGCGGGGTGATGATGTAACAGGAAGTAGTGGGTTGCCTTCCAACGTCAACCTGACAGCCGCTTCAGCTGCGCTCATTGACCGCCGGAGATCCGCTGTGGTCGCTGCTGTGTGCCGGAGACAGAAGACACTTGGAGGATTGCCTTGAGAGTTTATTGAAGTTCAGACCGCTGTTCTCTGGTAGGACGCGCTGAAACGCAGTGTGAAGTGTGTGCGATGCGCTGTTTTACGTTACTTCCATGTTTTCGGGGCAATTTGAGCCGCAGTAAGGTAGAGTAGAATGAATGTGTAGTTGACAGTGCATTTTTTGTTCATCGATGTGTGTTTATTGTAACTGAATCTGCATGGACTACAGAGTCGAGGCATGTGCTTTAACAGAATACGCTGCGATGTCCTCGATCCGTTAGAAGCTAAACGTGCGGTCATAAGAGCATCCACAACTGGATCCAGATCTGCATCGTCCTTCTGTCAGAGCTGGATGTTTTGAACATTATAGAGTAACAGCGGTCTTTTGTGGGTTTCGGACACCATTAGGCCATCCGTTATCACTTCCATCGTTAGGCTATATATGCTATACATAGTTCTAATGAGATATTCGATCTCACCTTGTGGAGCTTTTATTTTTATATTTTCGATGTGTTGTCGAGTGATGTATTGAGTTTGCTCAGCTGTAGGCTACAGTATAGGATATGCATGCGTTGTAGTTATTCGTAAAAGCCGTAAAACTACGCAGAATGTTCGCACAGATAAGATGAACATAGTTGGTACTGTGCAATTCCAACGTCGGCATGTATGGCTGACTACAACCACGGATTGCTCACGTACAGTCTAGCAGATCTGACATCCATTCTATAGATGAAATAATCACTGTCAAAGTATGTGAAGGGATTCAATACACGCAGGCTTTTCATATTGCTTAAACTGGACAGCAACAGTGATTTAGCTCCATTCAGAGCTGAGTCTTTGATGTAAGCGATGGTCACTGGTTGCTAGATCATCTGCATGGTTACATAAGCAGCAGATTTGGACATGTTGGAAGTTTGTGGGCTGGATGGTGAAAACGAAAAGGGATGATGATGGTGAATGGTGGTGATGATAAGGTGTAGGAGGAGGATATAATAACGGTGGTCAGAGTATACACACTGCTTGGTTTCTAAACATAGGTTATTCTTGGTAATATGAAATATTTATGACTAAATAAACAACCACTTAAGTTAAAGTTTGTGAAAAACACAAACAAACAAAAGTTAAATTATTTTTAACCTCCACTCTGCTGATCTGCTTCATTAGGATTGTGTGGGTGGGATTTGATCAGATTTGATTGACAGTAGCCTAGCAACAAAGCAAACCGCCCCACAACTGTCATCACATTTTGATTCTAATGTTGCTTAATGTTGACTGATGCACAAAAGTGCACGACATCACCTCACACTTTACACTAGTCCGAAGAAAACAAACACATACAGAAATCTCTCGTGTGAAATATATAATAAAACATTTGTTCTAACTGCGGCAGATTATGAAGAACTTAAATTAACCAGAAATTCACAAGAAAAACTGATATTAGAAGAAAGTCTAAAAAGGTAAACAGGAATTTGTGCATCAAAATTATAATTTTTGGGACTTTCCTAATCTGTTGATTATTGCCCTCAGGTTCAGTTTATGAACACTTGTGGGGGTCCCTACCCCAGGTTAGGAATCTACTCAACAGCTTTCTCTACACACTATGAATGTCGGGCCCCTTCAGTGATACAAAATCATTTAATGTATGCTATTACACTTGATTAGAATGTGTACGAAATGTTCAGAAACACCAACAAGTCAGCTGTACGCTGTGTTTTCTCTTCCCTGTCCGTGCATGTCAGCTGTCAGGACATTTTGGATCGTGAACACGCCAAAGCTGCCAGTTGGCAGCGCCGGCAGATGAGTCTGTGAGGCCTTTTTGCCCTGACATCTTGTAAGTGGCCAGGGTCTACAGTAAAACTAAATACATGAGCTGATTGTGCATTGGGGATGTCATGCATCCCCATGAGATTCAACCCCCAAACGATCACGCTGAGTGTTTATTGCCCGAGTCCAGGAAACAGCTATTGAATGCGAGCGAGACAAAGGTCTTGGCTGCATAGCTCCCAAAGCCCTTGCAATCTCCATGGTATGGTTGATCTATTCCTAAAGCAATGGCATTTAGAAGGTTGTGCCAGTGGAATCTCATTCACACTGTACCTGGTTCTGTAATACAGCGGCTCTGTGGTGCGCTGGGGTTGAGGTTTGCAGTCCAGCAGCAGAGGGGTGTTTTTCTTTCCACCTTCCGTTTGGGAGCAGTTTGATATTACAATAGTTGTGGTTACACTGTATGGCAATTTTACAGTGATCGCTATTATGTGAGTTTAACTGGTGTTATTGTGAGTTACACTGGTGGAAACCAACTCTGATGAGTGCAAAGCCCACCCGATTCACACTCACTAGAGTAATGACAATTCTCGCGAAACCTGACCCCTCATAAATCATCAGGGCACACTGAGCTCCTGCCTGCATCTTATTGATTTACCTCCTGTGTTCCCGCTACTGTTGTGTACACTGTAGGAACTCTCGCATATATTTATTGAGGGATGCGGGCTCCGATTTCATATTCTTCCAGCAGCTTTTACTGTCCATCAAACTCAGTTAAGTTGAACCTTAATTGCTTTGCAGCTCGGATCAAATCAGTGTACATTATGTTGTTTCCTGTGTGCTGAAGTTATCGTATTACTCTAAAGCACGATGATGTACAATATGTAACTCAAAGCGCTCCCCTGAGGTTCTGGATTCAGTTTTGGGGATGCGAAACCTTTTGAGGTAATTTTTCCACTCATACATTATGTAGGGTCATTTTTTGACAAGACAGTGCTTTGTGGAGGATAGAGGACAGTGGGAAAGAGGCTGTGTGGTTTCTAAGGGTGTTCCATGTTTGTGTGAGCTAAACAAACCATCAGTTACACAGCCTTCTTGATTTACTGTGTGGGAGGGGTCTTCTGGCATACGGAATAGAGGAAATTGTCCCTAGGAAGCTCTCCATATATGTCTGTCTTCCAAAGGTGAACCTGCTGTACTGTATAGTTGTCACATTATGCACATGTTGCTCTTTGAATTCTGTTTGCTGGCAAGATATAGAGTATTCAGAAACTAGTGAAGCATCTCTTTTTACATTCAAACATGGAAATGCCAGATTTGACAAGTTTTCCAGCCAGTTTACACTGCTGTGGAGCTCTCTTCCTGCATTTTCTGCTGCTATGAGCACATGTCTGCAGCAGACATTTCTGTTGGCTCTCCAATTAGCTAACTTACTCTACTGTGAAAATGCGACTATTATTATTGTCAAACTCAGTATGCCAAAAGCTGTGCCTTAAACCTCTCCATGTTATTGCAATTAATTGGTTTCTAAGGTTGATATAAGTCCCAAATTGCTTTATTGAATATTATTGTCCATAGTATACTTTATACGCATAGCTCATAGCGTGATCCCGATGAATACTCAATTTTGAATGGCTGAAGGGTCTTTCTTGTTATTTTAGTTAACCCAAAAACCTCTAGCAAAAGTTTATTTTTGCAAATTTATAAGAAATTTGATACACATTATATCTTGTGTAATACGTCTTTAAATGCAATTGTTATTGCACCCACTGCAATAAGAAAATATATTATCTACTATCTATTTATTTCATCTTACAATCAGCCTTGTTCTATTGGCTACGAAGAAGGCAGCTTCTGAGTGGTGTTTTCCCAATTCAGATATTTCTTATACCCCTTAAACTGTATTTCAGATTTAAGATCTATATACTCTATTTTCATAGTAGGTCACTCATGTAAGCAGTTAAATGTTTTCGTTATACAAACCCAAGGCTTACTGAGTATCTTGAGCCTGTTAGTAATGATGTGAACAGCTCCCTTGGAGGTCAAGTCTAGGGCCCACAGGTGTGAGTGGTTCCCTACTGGTATTGCCACGACAAAAATAACCTGGCACTCGGTCAAAGTCACTGCTGTTTTAAGACAGCACATAGAGGATATTCCTTGGCATATTATTTTTGTCATGGCAATACCAGTAGGGAACCACTCACACCAGCCCATGGAAGACCCATGGCTGGTGGTCTGATGCCAGTGTGCTCAAAAAGATGTAATCTGACTCTGAGACAGAACTTTTCAAACATATGTTATTAATATTATTGTACATTTTCTACTAAGTGGTTTTATAAAAATTTTTCTGTATATATCTATGCTCTTGTTGGCACCCACTCACCAAAACAAATCCCTTGTATGTGTAAACCTACTTGGCAAATAAATTTGATTTTGATTATATTTTAAAAAATCCATATCCTAACATATTTGTAATGAACATGTCTCACCATGGGAATCTGAACATCCCTTTTTAGTAATACAGAATGTGTTTGCAGTATGGAGCTTTGGAAGTATTTGGATGGTTAGATTGACAAGGAACATAGAGAGAATTAGTGAGTGGTGCTTGACTAGCCTGCAGAGAGATTCCAAAGGGCATCTTTCCGGGTTTATATTGTTTCCACGACCAGAAAAAAAACAAACAAATTATTGAGCTGAAGCATCGTTGATGGAATCCACTGATATGAAGAACCCTTTCCTTATCCCTAAATAAAATCTGAAAGAACATGTAAACACTCAACCCTCTGGGTTGTTTATGGTCTGCAAATCCACCTCCGGCTGTATGCCAGTTTAATACTACTAATCGCTGCAACAAGTACAGCCATGAAACAAAAATCTGTGAAAAGCAGCAGCCAGTTAGGATGCAGAAATATCACACAGAGAGAAACTAATAACTGCTGAGGAAGCTTAAGCTCTTGTGTGAACCTGTCAGTGCACACAATGCACTTGACAAGGAAAATACAGTGACCTGTGAAAATGTGTGTCAATGTAGTGGAAAGAATTAGTGGAATTTGCCACACCTTTTCCACCAGACTGTACTGTACTTTACTGTCTGCCTCAGGTTAAGCAGTGGCCACATGCTCAGTGGGTTATACTATTGTAATCACAGCCTAAAAGTCCTATAGCTACATCAAAACATTTACATAAACACCAAGGGCAATTACTAGCCACTATGCAGGTGTAATGCACGATGGAGCCTGGTTTATTATTAACCAGTGTATTTTTATCTAGCTATTTGTGCTATTTTTTCCTTTGCGTAGACTAGAGGCCTCTGAAATGGGATCCTTTTCTATGGTGAGACCTCTAGTGCTCTTAATCTCCTTTAAAAGTAACAACCATGGTATTTGTGATGTTCTTTTGTAATGTTTTAGTAATTATGGCATGGTATTCAAACAAATGTGATTTTAGAATCAGTGGGGAAATGTAATGTTATCTTTTCAGCAACTAGTGGCACGCATGTTGTCACAGCAGCATGTTCATTAGTGCTTGGTATCTTTAAGAAAGCATTTGACATTTTGGGAAGTTTGCTTTCTTGCAGACAGTTAGATGGGAAGATGGATACCACACTCATGTCTGCACAGGAAATATGTACAGCCAGGAGACAGTTAGCATAGCATAAAGACTGGAAACCTCTGGATTGTTAGTTTCGCACTTTGGTTTTATACGGATTAAATAAACAAGATATAACGCGTTAATTGAGCTTTAGAGGGGCCGGTTGATGGATTGTGTTTCCTTTGGTCAGAGCCAGGCAGTGGGGAAAGCAGTACTCGATATATAAAATTACTGATTTACTATTGTACCTGGTCTAAGTGAAGCTCGTTTTCACTACTTTATATACAGTTCGGTAGTTTAGTCCAGGGGTTCCCAACCAGAGACTCATGATAACAAAAAAAACAATAATTAAAGACAAAAATAAGGAAAGGGTTCTACTACATACTTTTTGACAAAAAAACACTTTTCTTTACTCTTTGCGTTTGTGTTAAATAACTGAGAGTTTTTCCCCATGTTATTTAAACGGAACCCATCTGAGAAGTTTAATGTGGACATCTCTTTTTGGTGCTAACAAATCATAAATGTACTTAGTAACATTCCACCACTAGAGCCAGGCTAGCTGTTTCCTCCAGTTTCCAGTTTTTATGCTAAGCTAAGCTAACCGTCTGTTGGCTCCTGTTACATTTTTACAACACAATTCACAAAGAATGGATTGCAACCGCTGATAGCATCATAACTTGTGTATCACTTGCAACCGCTATCTGCCCCGTCTCAAGGTCCGATTTGCAAAAGATATTGTGCTAATGATATCACAGTGCAAACACACCCATAAAGTCTTGCAGCTGAGTGCAATTTGCCCTTGTTTTGCATCTGATTGCAATTATCTATGTGGCAAAGTAGACGATAAATGGTGGCTTTGCACCAAGAACACAGTAGGCAGGAAAATGGCAGATGGAAGGAGAAAACTGACATTTTCAGCTACAATCAACAAGTGCTATCTGCTCATGAGCATGCCTGGCACGCCGATGCCTTCGCCTGGCTACAATCACTGTTGCCATGATCAGGGGAAAGTCTGGGCGTGACACGTCTTATACATGTGCTTTAGTTACCACCAAATCTCTGAAGATGCTAATAATAAACTAACTGCGCGTGGCTATTAGCGCTTGTGTTTGAGAATTTGACTTTTTTTTGCAATAAGGTTTATTTAGATAAACCTACCTAATTGAAATAGGTGTAAATGGCACCTGAGCACCTAGACGCTATTTGCTTGGCAGCGCAGCTAGGGGTGCATTTGTGGGTTCTTTGAGAATTACACGGTTTCTTTTTGTCTTATTTGTGCAGGATTAGCGGCTGCAAAAGCTGCACAATCCTTTTGTGGTTTGGCCTATACAGTGAGAGTGGTATTAGTCCTCTCTTTTAACTCTTGGCAAGAATGCAAAATAAGTCAAAATATTCTTTTAAGATAATGTTTTAAGCTATTTGGTTGGAGAGAATGGGGGGGGGGGATTGATCCAAAAACTTTGCTTTAAATGAGTTCCTTTTGATTAGGCATTTGTATGATGGAACATTCATAATGCTACAGTATTCGCAGCAGGTGTTAATTCAATTCTAAACTTTGAGGATGTAGTTTTGTGATGTTAAGCAAGCATCTTGATACAATAACAGTGCATGTATCTGCATCAGTGAGCTGGGACTGGTGCTGCTGTGTTCTGGCAGTTTTTCAGACTGTCCCCCTTGGTACATGAAACAGGTCTGGATTGTCTGTGACTCATGTTCCTACTGTAGAGTTCAGGCACTGAATATTTGGCTTTGTTAGCTGCTTCATGGTGTTTTCAAAACTTGCATTAAACTGTTAGACCTTTTTTTTAAGCTGACACATACTTGACATTCAGCACAGTATGACTCACCTGTGTTGCTGCCGTTTTCTATGGATGCTTCAAAGTGCAGTTAATATATTTATTATATTTCTGCTCAGCTTGGGCATACTCTGTGGTAATAAGGATGAGAAACCACATCCCATAGGACAAACACAAAACATTGTACTCATGTTCAACAGGAGTACTATTTAGAGCACCCATGTGATGGGTTTTCAGGGTTTGAACACACCTTTAAACGAAACACCTTTACATACATTCAAATATGTCAAGATGTGAACTGATGTGTCTATGCTGTGTCTGTCGTTTTAAAGCTGCACTAATCGATATTTTTGTACTGACGATGGTATGCTACCACACCGACCCTAACACCACCTTAAGGTGGTAATATGTCAGTTTGGGTTTTTAGCTTGTATCACTGTCCTCAAGTGAACAAAAAACGAATTAATGCAGTTTTAAAGTTAAAGCCAAACACTGCCACACTGATCCAAAGGTAGATACATATACCAAGTAACATGCACACACACGCAGCAGCATATTCAGATGAATATCCAACAAAGACAATAAATTGCTCTAGTATTTCGACTTTTTCCTCTGCGGACACTGGAACACAAGCTCCCTCTCAACACGTTAATGCAAAGATTATTGCGTGCATTGGATGCGGTCAGGGCGGGTGGATTGAGAGTTGAGGAGGTCTTTTCATGCAACAAAGGACTCCTCCCTGACATCTGTGTGGAATTATTATTGTTTTCCCTGACATCTGGTGGTGCCCTTGGCAACTTGGAGGCTTGCATGAGGTCTGCTCTGGACTTGAACATCAGTGGTGAAGATGTTATGTCTAATTCACTCTTCTTATTTTATTTTATTTTTTTCAGTCACATGGAAAAGATTATCTGAATGTACAGCTAATCTCATGGGAAATGTCCACTAGCTATATTTGGTCTTTGATTGAGAGGGGAAGCTCTGAGAGGGACCGTGTAGCTCTTAAAAGCATCTCCTCCTATTTCTTGTATTCACATGCCCAGCTTCTCTCATGCAGACAGCTATAGGTTTTTCTTAGAATTTCCTGTTTCATAGGCCTCTCCTCTATCCACTCTGTTCAATCATCAGCTTTCACTGTGCTCACAAAATGACAGAAAACAGTGGGAGACCAAGCTAGCTTGGGAACTGAACCCATTCCTTCCTCCCTGTCCACGTCAAGCCTTGTCAGATTCAGAAATACCAACTGTAAGTGAAAGAAAATACAGTAAAAAGGCCATAGAAGCCAAACATCACAAGGCACTTAATCATTAACATGTTGCAGAGGTTAGAAATAGTTTCTTGTTATCTGCATTGTTGTGACTTTAAAAGCAAACATGTGAGTGAGCAGACAATTCAGCTGGGTGCAGGGTGTTGTCGTGCATATTAGCTTGTGCTGATGTGCTGCACTAACACCTGCACTCCTCAAGCTGTTTCCCATCAAACGTTGTTGTTAAGGAAACGTAAGCCTGGCTGATAAAGACACAGATCTGGGGACAGGTGCTGCACGTGCTGCATGTAAAGTGAAACTGGTGGCTTGCGAGCGTCACGAACAAGTCATGATAAGGACTAGGGTGAGAAAAGGCAGATTGCTCTTATGTATGGTCACAACTGATCCTATGCTGCTTATCACAACCTGTGTTTCTGTTTCCAACATCAGGTATCAAATCCATATGATGGGATGCAGCACACAGAGAATGTTGAAATCTCTCAGTGGGAGCATATTATGATTCTGCCAAAAGGGTCGTGTTCATTCTGAGATCAGCACATTTCATCCAGTTGATCATAGTTTTTTCTTACTTGCAAATAGTTTTCCTTTTGTCAAACTCATCATGTCATACCTTTCAGCAGCTTCATGTTTTATAGATGCTCATGCTTGGCCTTGGTTTGAAGGTGACCTCCAGCATCAACCCATACTCCTGCTGAACTTGCCAAGATGTTATTCCCTTTCCATCCATTCACCAGCTGTAGACCTCAGGAACTGGACAGTTTCCCAGCTACTGAACAACTCTGTGTGAAGGCATTAGGTTTTACAGCCAAACTGACATTTTTTCACAAAACATTTTCTTGTGACCAGGACACATACAAAGCAGGACATTTTACAGTTGAAAAACTTGTTAGTCCCCTGTGGTTTACAAAACAGCGTAATGGTGACACTGTGACACATGGTTTGTCATTTCTTACAGGCAGCAGCGTCATTGCGAATGAAAGAATCATTTCCTCAACGTAGTTTAGGGTTAGGCTCTGCGTTTAGATGAACCCTAAATAATGTTATGTTAGTTCATATTCGTTCATAACTAATTTTGTAAAAAGAAACAAAACAATCTCACATTAAATCCTTTTGAGCCTTTGGTGCAGTCTGATCTGGAAATATAAATGATATGTTTACATGTTTATATCAGTCTAATTGGCCTTGGGACATGGCCCTGAACAAAAGGTTCCCTGACTCCTACGGTTCATCCAAATAATATAAGATTGCAGTTCATTTGAAATCAGATCTAGAAGGCACAACTGTGTCATTTCCTATGTTGGGTCTTCTTGTTTATACAGCAAGCATAAGATACTTTCCCCAGTGACCAGTCTTGTGTTTGGCTTTCAAAGGCTAATAACAGAATTAAGCAAACATTGTAGTGCAGCAGTACAATATGTATTTTTGCCTTCCCACCAGATGCTACTTGAGACATCACAATGTCTATAATATCACTTGAGACTGTCTTAGCTTTAGTTGAAAAGGAACATCTTGGTTAGTATGTTCACTGAAAGCAGGTCACTTTAAAGGCTCGTTCTTTTTTTCTAGTTTAGTTGCTAGAGTGTACTGCCATTTTTACAGGATTATGGGCCATGCATATAAAAAATGTTTAATTCCACTTTAAAAGAAGAATAGAATCTATTTTCTCGTCAAACTCCTTTTAAGAATGAGGGTCACATTATTTGCCATGCAATAAATGTACAGGAACAATAGCATGAACATTAATAACAAAGGCACATATTGATTGTTAGTGCTACTGCATGCAGGGACTTTGTCAGTTCTCATGGCTACTCCCCTCTCTAGTTAGGCTTGTATCCTGCCATAGAATAGGACCGTAATGATGTTACAGGCCCTCACCAGCCTAATGGACATCCGAATGCCACTGAGGGGACCTTGGAGTATGGGGCACCAAACATCCTGTGAGGGCAGAAGGATGTTTACAGAGCACTACATCTCTGCAGGGCCAGTGGGAGTTGAGAAGTACAGGCTGAGTTCTGGCACTGGGCGAGAAGACAACAGCTGTTATGCATAGGCTGTTTTTCCAGGTACCTGGATGTAATAGGTGATGTCAGCTCTTGTGCAAAGTGTACATGACTAACCACTTCTGTGAAACACTCTGAGGCACTACAGATAATGGTGGACCACCCACAGTTCGCACTGGTTTATGGTTGG
This sequence comes from Nannoperca australis, assembly GCA_036023655.1. NCBI lineage: Eukaryota > Metazoa > Chordata > Actinopteri > Centrarchiformes > Percichthyidae > Nannoperca > Nannoperca australis. The sequence continues at coordinate 16,017 of JAVQJD010079712.1, forward strand.
ATGAGGTTGACCCAAGCAGACCAATAATCAAGTGTTGTGCCTCTGTAGAGGTTGCTCTCTTGGCTTTAAGCTGAAATTAGCAAAGAATATTCATGAAGGATATGATTTTGTATTAGTTATTTTCAGGGTTTATAGTTTTGTGGACCATTATTTACTTATCTGTTCATTGTTTTCTTTATATTGCCTCTATCACATTGCAAGTAGTAGGAGAAAGAAGTTATGGGTGACATTTTGATTACCATAGCTTGTATTAATCCGTGACAGATTTAGCTACTACAAGTTTTGACATGATGTACAACCTAAGATATTCAAATAGTCTTTGACTTCAGACCACTGTTGAATAGAAGGTGCGTTTTGTTTCCAAAGACTTTTAAACTGACCAAAGCCAGCCAGGAGAGAGCAGCTGATGTTCTCGCACTCAGGATTTTGGCCTCACTTTCAATAAACTGCAAATGGTAAAGGCAACAGATAACTTCTTATTGGCTGTGTATTATAGTAGCAACATGTACTTACTATATAACTTTTGTATCTGGAAAATATTTCTGATAGCTTTGTCTTATTTAGCTTCTGTTTTGGGCCATAAGAAGAAATGTGAATTTTCAGGTGGCAGCAAATACAGGAGGACTGTAGATTCTGAAAGAAAGCCATGAAAATCCAACACTAACCTGTCTCTCAGACCTTCAAAGTCATTGAAAACTGCTTTCTCTTTTTCTTGCAAGTTGTAAAATAGTAAACTAAGCTTATCCTACAGACGCATACATGACAGGAGAAATGGGATGGTTCTTTTGTTTTGCTCATGTCTGCAAATCTTTTAGATACAATCATCCTGAATATGTGAAATACTCATAAATTATCCGAGATTGAGACTTTTTTCTCATCCGAATAAATGTATTTCTGAGAGAAGTGAGCAAAATGCTGGAAATTCCGACCATAACACATGGATTCCTTTTAGATGGGAGGGGTCAGGGTTTTTTCTTCACTACCACCTGTTAAATGGTACTGCATTACCATTAAAAAAGAAATAAATCAGAACTAGCTGTAAGCAACATTCAAAGCAGCTAATGGGAAATCATTGTGTAACATCGGTGTTGCCATCTGACAAGATATATCCTCTGTATCTGTCTGCTAATGTATGAAAAACAGCCTTTGCCAAGAAACTGCCCGGGGAGCTTGGCAAAGTAGAGCGTGTGTGTTTCTGTCAGTGTGTGCGTGTGCATTTTTGTGTGTTTGAATCCATGCATGTGTGACAGAGCAGCTGATCCTTTCCTGGCTGTTTCTAATTTGCACATCACCATAATGTTTTACAATCCCACTTTCAGTAAGGACCCCCCACCCCACCCCACCGCCCCCAGTGTAATAGGCAGAACTCTGAGCAGTCCTGAGGAGGCATTGGGCCAGTCCCCCTGATGACCGAGCTATGTTCTGACTAACGGCCCCCTGCTTTGCCTCTGTTTCCTTCTTTATCAGTGTGTTGTAAGACTGAACTACG
>JAVQJD010079723.1:0-79534 GCA_036023655.1 Nannoperca australis
AACACCAAATAAAATAAAATAAAAATACTAAAGTTAAAGAAAAAGATTTAAAAGAGCAAGTAAGACAAGCGGAGCAACTGTAAAAGGCTGCACACACAGAGGCGCATGCGCACAGGAATGACAAGTAAGATGTAATGCTTTCAATAGGGGGTTTATAGATATATATATAAGCTTTTTTGTGAACTATGTTAAAGCATGCATCTGTTAAGACGCCTGTGAGTGGGGGGTGGCACAAATCTCTTTTTTCCTCATTAATCTCTCGTGAGAGACTAGGTGTAATGATCAGGTTCCAGCATTTCCTGCCAGGGAGACAAGTTTCTCTGGACTGCATACTGCCTCTGAGGAAAAAATCTGAACATCACAATGTAAAAAATATCAAGTTCACGTTTTGTTTTCAAAGCCAAATTTTCTTTTCGATGCCAAATGTAACTGTCACTGATCTGGCTCCATATGAATGCAGACTGTCAGGCCCTCAGATTGTTTCCAGGGGCCTGGGAGGAGATAGAGGCAGGGTCACCTACCGGGGGAGTAATGGAGCCGCTCGCTTGCTCGCCCCCACACTTTTCAGGCTGGAGCTGGAGATTGGCAGAGGGCTGACGCTGGCAGTCCTCTGGCCCCTCGTTCCCACAGGAAGACAGATTAGATCCTGACAATTTTCAGGAACCTGGTTATCCATAGCACTGCTGTGGGACTAAGTGCTCATACCCACCACCCAAACACACACAAACCTCACTACAGATAACAGATAAACACCTTTGTTTAGAGAGGTGCTGATGGAGAAAGGAATGTCTGTCGCATTTTCCTCCATCATCAGTTTTGTACATTTGGGGTCTCCACATGATAACACAGTTAGGATCTGAATGCCCGTAGAGATACCTGCAACCCCTGCTTTATTTCAGAACTGCACGACACTGCATCTGGGAGCCCAGCTAAAGTCAAAGTTTGAACTGCTGATGTGAAGGACAGCCAGGTTCTCATTGGCAAGAGGGTAACACGCAGGCATTAACTTGCAAAATGGGGATATCAACACAGGGAGTCACTTTTTCCATGAGGAGTAGACATTTGGCCCAAGGCATCCTGGAGAGTCTGGCTCAGACAGACAACCATGGTTCAGTGTGTGTGTGTGTGTGCATGTGTGTGTAAAATAAAGAGAGTTTTCACAGCTGGGTCACATTTTCATCTCTCCTCGCAGATCCTCCAGAAAGACGACCCCAAAGCCAAACAGCGCTACATTGGGGGCAAGAACGTCCTGACCAAGGGAACGCCTGAGTGGGTCTCCTTTGATGTTACAGAGACAGTGAGGGAGTGGCTGATGTACCGACGTGAGTGGGACACCTTAAATCTTTCCTTGCATCACACCTTATTACATATCCTACCAGAGAGCACTGGCTCGTTTAACATAAAGGATATGGCCTCAGGGGAAAATGTCAGCTCCTTACATCCCTCTGCTCTTGTTTCCCCCTCAGAGACAAACCTTGGCCTGGAGATCAGTGTGCATTGTCCCTGCCACACTTTCAGGCCTAATGGTGACATTATTGAGAATGCCAATGAGGTGCTGGAGGTCAAGTTCAAAGGTGAGACTGCATTTAATACCTCGGTGATGTGACAGAAATTAAGATGGTTTGAGTTTGTATCGGCAACGTTTAAAATAAATCTATAATAGTAGTGGTTACAGTTGAATAGGTAGTGAGAGAGAGAGAGGTAGACGAGTCAAAATGCTTAGCTGTCAAATTCAGTGAGTTGTTCTTACTGTCTGTTTCTCAGTTTATGGCAGTTAAAAGAATTAAAAGAGAAGTTAAAATAATAGTTTGACATTTGGGGAAATAAACATATTTGTTTTCTTGTGGATAGTTGATTTATATTTAGTGCACAGACATGAGAGTGGTGTCAATCTTCTCATCTCACTATTTTGGGATTATTAGCTATTATTTAACTATATTAACAGTGGATATTGGCATGCATTAGTTGGTGTTATACTATTACTATACTATTATTACTATGTTAAATATGGTCCTACAAAACTCTTTATACAGGGCATCTATAGGGCCATGCTGGCACAGTGGACTCTATACTTCACTTCTACAAATGTTAGAGGATTCAATGAAAGTCCAAATATTTTAGATTCAATTTGCATGTCTGGATTTTTTCCCCTTAATTTGCATCTGAACAGCTGAATAGGCTTTTTGATTAACTGCATTCACTGCCAAATTAAAGATACCTTGATTTTGTCTCTTTGTGCAGGGTATGTTCGAGTGCAATGTTTCCTAGAATGAGTGACAATCTGGTTATAATACAACACTTACAATACTCTCCTCATTATGAGACTGGTCTAAAAAAGCTCCTCATCAACATGTTCCTCCAGCAGCAATACTTATTGAGGTCTTTTTGGTAAGATAATGGGTTTCCTTTCTATGAGGAAGAGAGAGACACAGATCATGGGAATACAATTGATCTGGTATCTCACTTAACTGGGGCCCCTGGGCCCTCGGTCCTGGGAACACTTCCGACTGGCTTGGCCACAAGGAATGTGCTGCCACGGCGCTCAGACGCTTGGCCCCAAATTAAAGAGAGGCGTACATATCCACCAGCAGCATCTCCCCTTAGATATCTACTGTTTTAACTATCGGGGTAGATTGGATGAGCAGACGCAGGCCCAGGGGGGAGAACAGAGGAAAGAAGGAAGTTAGGGGCCAGTGTTAAATAAGGAGAAGGATGATAAGTTAGCCAAAAAATGAGTGAAGCCCTGTCTGGATATTACAGTGTCAGTGAAGTTGTGGTTCCACTGAAGTCACCTCTTGAAGAGCAGACGTCTTTACAATTCTCAACATATCTTCTTGATTTTTTGTGCAGTTTTTCATTGGTATCCTCCAGACTAACTGACTCGCTCCTGCAGGTATGGAGCTGGAGTACGACGATACGAGCCGTGTGAAAAAGCAAAAGGAGCAGCTCTACCCCCACCTCATCCTCATGATGCTCCCTCCCCACAGGCTGGATGCCCAATCCTCCTCCCGCAGGCGCAAGCGGGCACTTGACACCAATTACTGCTTCAAGTAAGGCACATTTCCGTCTTCCTGGAAAATGTAAAGCACTGCTTGGACCATTGTTCATTGTAATTAACTCTGTAAAATAATTTCTCTGGCTGCACCTGAACTGTCAGTTTTGGAGATTTGAACACTGGGCTACTTATACCAAGTCAAGTAGTACACCAAGGAAACTTGAAATGGAAATATCAGCTGTCATGTCTCATAAAGATGGCAGGGAAGAAGATTACATGGGCACAGACATACATAGATAGAATAAGCTTGTTAATCACCTAGACGAGCATGACAGAGGTATTAGCTGATACAAGTTGGGATCTGCCCCAGTACTAGCAAACCCTACCTCGTCTTACATGCCGTCTCCTCAGATCTGGATTCCCTCTGTCAGGCTGACAGGCAGCACCAAAGACACCTGGGTTGACTCCAAAAGGGAAAATAAGGGCACACCTAAGAGTGGAATTTCTGAACGTCTCTCCCATCTCTGGCTATAAGGCCATAGGGAGGAAAATGTATACAACTCTTAGAATTGTGTGCTTTCTGCAAAATGTAATCCTCTGCCCTCTCTTGTCTGCAGCAATTATGAGGAGAACTGCTGTGTGCGACCACTATATATAAATTTCCGGCAGGATCTGGGCTGGAGGTGGATCCATCAGCCTGAAGGATACTATGCTAACTTCTGCTCTGGTCCCTGTCCTTACCTACGCAGTGCAGACAACACCCACAGCTCGGTGAGACAAAGTGCCACAGCACATTTAAGTCATGAATCTGTTTGGTAAATGTGCTTGCTGATCTCCATCTCCTGCTCTTTCTTCCGTAGCTGCTGAGCCTGTACAACACCTTGAACCCCGAAGCATCCGCCTCACCCTGCTGTGTTCCTCAGGACTTGGAGCCCCTCACCATCCTCTACTACGTGGGTCGCTCCCCTAAAGTCGAGCAGCTCTCCAACATGGTTGTCAAGTCCTGCAAGTGCAGCTAGACTTCAGGGCTACAGGGCGAGAGACGTGGGATGTGACGGCTCCCAGCACTACTCAGGAGCGGGTACGAGGGGCCAGAGAGGGCACGGTACAATTTGTCCTCCATGAGTGCCTCCAACCCCTGCTTCAGCCTTGCCCGAGCTCTCTCACGAAAAAACAAAACAAAAGATGCAGTCCACCACTCTGCTCACAATCATTGGCAGCATTTACCTAGAAGACTTGTCAAACACCACTTTACTAACAGCGCTCTCAAACCCATCAGATCTCTTCAGCAATCGCCCTGTTTCTCATGTTTTTTTTTCATATTCCAGCATTTTGAACAGCATGTTCTTCAGTGTTACATAACGCTGGTGTTCAAAGCCCGCTTTCAATGAAAGAGGAACAGAAACAATAATCTTGCAATGACCACTGCATTCTTAAGGACATACAATAATTGCAGTCAAAAAGAGAAAATGACTGAGAATGCGGACTGAACTCATGATAGGAATACGTCAAACGCATGCCTCAGCACACACAGGACACCTTCGGATGTCCGAGCTGGAAACTGACGCTGTGCACGCCACAGCTTCCTACACTGTTTGTTTAGGATTAAATGCTGTTGAATTAAAAAAAAAAAAGAAAAAAAAAAAACATGCTGGAAAACCAACCTTTATTTCACAGTAGTATTTCCATGGTTATGTTTACCTCTAATACAACAGGATGGTGATTCCAGGGATCGTTTTATGTTTTAAAGTGAAGCCTTTCTGTTGTATGAGACGATGTATGTCACTAAGTGAACACTTAACTAGATCACAAACTGTAAATGTTTTTCTTATTACTATTGGAAACACCTTTTTTTAATTAAAGAAAACAGTTGGGTAGAATTGTTCTATTTTCATTGTTGTTTTTCTGTATTTTAAGTATTTTAGAGCACTTTAAAGAGTAATAGGGTAAATTTAGAAGACCAAAGTGGAGAAATCAAAGTCCAGAGATTGACAACTTCCAGTGTATAGTGAACAAATACATTTACTGACATGATCAGCATGTTTGAATGTTTTCCAGTTTTTCATTTCATTGTTGTTTGAAAGACTGCCTAGATGATTGCAAAAATATTACATTTCCATGCATGTGTGAAAACAGATCAGATGATCAGACTGTAAACAACTTTGTATCACCACAGGAGAATATACACATTGATTTGGAGCCTACTGTTGGATTATACAGCATGCGCTGGTTTCAACAGTAGTTAATCCACAACATGAAGTTTAACATCGATCACAAGAAAACAAATACCATCAAATGTATTAAAACCATTTCTGTTGTAATGCATTGTAAACTACAATCTGTTCAAAATCACTCTGATGATAATCATCAGTTGATATGAAGAAGACATGCATGAAATTCAAGTATTTCTGACAAAGTCATCATAAACATATGCTTTATGCTCTATTGATATATAACACGAGATGTTTTATTCTATTAACACGCCCTGAGTGAACTCACTATATGGTCCCAAGCAACACAATATCCATATGGATATTGTTCTGCTGGTGCAGCATTAACTTCCATTGTATGAAAGGCTGTACATAACCATAATTCTTCTTTATGTTATGCTTTCAGCTACAGAAACGGCCAGAAAGGCCAATTATGGACAATGTACAGTAAATAAATAATGATGCAATAACAATAATTTACTTATTAATATTAAATTTGGTCCATCCAAGGAACACAACATCAACAATTTAACAGTTTACAGGAATGATCATAAGCCAACTGTATTCTTGATATAAAACTTAAACATCCCTGCAACAGTGTAACATTGTCCTTGTAAACAGGGAGCAAGGCAGCAACCAATCATATTTAAGCTCTAACAATCAGAATGTCCTTTTTTAAGCCAACAAGCAAAGGATGCTATACTTTAACAAATCCTTGGGCGAGAACCATAGAGTCTGATTTGGCATCAAGTTGGCTTCTCTAATGCCAGAAGCTGCACTTGAAAGGAACTTCCGTGCATATTCACCACCCATGGTGTCAAGATGACAAGTTGCTCCGTCAACCTCTACAATACGCATCACACAATAAAAATAAAAACAAAGCCCCATCTCACCTGTTTGTATAAGCTTTTAAGAGGAAGAAATGTACATGAATGGCTCTGGGTTCTCGTGTCACAGCACGAACAAAAAATCTAATGTAGAATCCTGTAGTTAAAATGCCACTGGGGCTTGAAGAACCATCTGCTGAAGGCTATCTGTCAGTGAAATCTTTCTGTGGCATCAGTATCATGTAGAGAATGAGGGCGGACAACTGTTAGGATATAGACTGAGTGTAGCCAAGGGGGATGAGGGGAGATGAGGGGGGGAAGGGGCTGAAAAGGCCAACTGATGTTGAGCTGCGCAACAAAATCCCAACCCGCGTCAAAGCTGGGCATTCCTGGCCTCGCAGACTGTCCTCTCGCATGTCTGTGGCTGTATCATAGAGAAGTTAATAGGGCCCTGTTCGATGTCTGGCATGCTTTCATCTGTTGCTGTTGTCCCTTCCCAGAATACACCTCTGTGAGGATGTAGTTACATGCAGAGACACCTGTCAGGCCAGCAGAGGGGCAGGACGTGCCTCTGGTCGCCTTCATGTCATCTGTGACTGGGCTCCTGGCCCTGGAACAGCTTGTGGTACACAGAAAGACCTGGGAAGAAACCCATGAAAGAAAAATGATTAACACAAGGTCGAAGGGCAGAACAGGGGTTTCCCCACAGCGCCCATGTGTGCACAAACAGAAATGTTTAGGTCAAACCTGACAGAGTTCTACTTCAAAAGAGTACACTAAAACCCTCCCGGTGAATGTTTTGTTAATATTTTTTGTAACTATTCATGGTCATGGTGGTTACCGGCAGATCTGCTCCGTCATCTCTGTGCTTTTGTCTGGCCGTCCCCTTATTCTCAGCCCCCTCAGTCCTCATCCTACCGGCTGGCACACGGCCAGGCATCCAGTAGAAAAGGCATTCCAAGTACAGTTAGAGCTGCCGCGTTTGTGCTCCCAAACAGTATTCCCTTTCATTCCCTCTCTGCACACACTGTTTATTTTGGTACTCTTTTACACCATGGGGCCGGACTGAGCCGGAGAACGAAAACATCTCCCCCACTTCCAATCTGATGACATGACCACTGGAAGCAGCTTCCTCTAGCTCAGCAAAAGAAAGATAAAGGGACATATCCCACTCCAAACGACACTTAATGCTCCAAATGTTAGGAGAAATTATGTCAATATAAAAAGTATTTAACAGTTTTGAACATTGTACACTCAAATACAAAGGAATCTTAAATCATGTACTGTTGTTATTACATGCATTTGACTGCTAGTAACATACCTAATAAAATAAATTGCTTAAGCAAAGTAATTCACAGAGAACAAATGTGCATCACTGACTGCTTCAATCAAACATCCAATAATAAAAATCATACATCTGAAAAGGGGATGACAGCCAATATCTACCTTCCTTATTTTGATAAAGAGAGGCCTAAGCAATCCGTCCTGACATGATCACACTGCCATTAAAATGGCACAAGTGCAGCATTCATTTCCTTCTCAAACTGAAAGCAATAAATCTCCTCACAGTCACCAGCTGTGGAGGCCTGAGAACTTCAGGAAAGCTTCAAGGGGAAGCATTGTAAAACACATGTGGTCGATATAATCTAGGTTTGTAAGCTTTGATCGGTCCTCATCAAAACCCTCCCCTCATCTCATTTCAAAGACTAACACAGAAGTAGGGAAGGAAAGGGGGAAATGGAGTGAGTGAGCAGGAAAAGTTATCCAGAGGATAAAGGGAGAGTTGTATGAGCAAAGAGAGGAAGAGATTAAGAGAGCGCACAAGAGAAAGATAAAGGGAGACTGTGATTAATGGCGGTTGACAGCTGATCATAGAGAATGCTCTCCATTTGGACCCGCTCTAACTCCCTGTCAGAGTCAATCAGGGGAGCTCAGTCATCTCGCTACAAAAGGTACACTGGGCAGGCAGAAAGACCTGACGCACTCCTAAGCTCCACAAAAGCTGTGCCCCTTCTAATAACACCCGCCTCCCCCCCGAACACCACACTGAGTTTCTGTTCAACTCCCGGTTAAACCTGCCTTGCTAACTGGTTTCGGTACTGGGATTTCTTTTTTTTGGGTGCAGACATTTTTCTTTTAAAGTCAGGAGGGAAGCATCGCCCCCACCCTTTTGTTCCCTGAACGACGGAAAAAATGCATTCATGAAATTCAGAAGCTTCTCCCAACGGATCCAGTTACAGTAATTGATGAGTTTATAAGATGTTTGTTAACCTACGCCAGCCTTCATAGTTCTGGGGGGAAGACAGAGAATGAAAAGAAATGTTCTGGTCACACACGTGCACTCTTTTTTTTGTTTCTTTTTTCTAAAGAAGCTGCTGTGTTTTTCCAACAAGCTGATCCCTGGGACGGCTCGACTGTGACACTCACGTGACGTGATGAATGGCATGATTTGCTAATGCTAATGTATAGTAGGGGTATGGAAAAAAAGGTCCTTGATCAGGCAAACAGATGTGTGCATCAGCGCAAACTGCTTAATATCACTGTTACTGCAATAAACTCAACACTTCGCTTAGGGTGGAAAGAGTTGTGGAAATAGGGCAGGATGACAGGGCACACACAATTGCAGTGCATTACCCATAATGAACTTAACAAAGACTGAGCTGCCCTCTTCATTCTCTTAGCGTGATTTCTGGGGTACAACTGGGCAGCCCTTCTGGAGGATGGACAGTAATTACGGCTGTGAATGACCAACAGATGGGAATGCCCAAGACTGTTCCCATCACTGGATCTCCTTACAAAACGTCATCACTGTTATGCCTCTTTCTCCTTCAGCAGTAATCTGACCTCTAGTCTTGGACACATACAGACTATATGATCAAAGAGAAAAAGGCCGCACTGGAAGGTTTGTTTATGCCCATTAAGATCTGGCTGCCGCCACTCCACTTGGCATTAACTCTAAAGAGGGTCATTGTAATATAATAACCTAATAAAACCTCACATGTACTCTTCTAACAAGGTTTAAATGAACATTTGAGCACTATTTATTATAATGACAATGTAGTTATATTTTACAGTGTGTAAAACATTAGACATCCTGCACACCACTGAGCAAGCAGGAGCTGGCTAAAAATATCCAGTGGTGTTTATCAGTCCTCCATGGGGAATGTCAACTACGCCTGGCTGTAATAATTGACACTGGCATAGAGAGGGCATAACTTATGGGGGGGGTGCTTAGTACTGGGTTCTACACGGTACTAAGCGTGTGTAGAACTGCAGCATCAGACCCACCTGTTTTACCACAGATGGCTTCGTAGACCGTATGCTGGCCGCTGGACACACTTCCACTGGCTGAACTCTCTGCGGACGTCTGCCTGTTAATCAGACACAAGATGAGTGTGAGCGAAGCCCAAAAAGATCAAGTTATACTGCGACAAACTGCATTTGAGTCTCCACAGTCCACGCTCGTAGAATTCATCCCAATGTATTTTTTTATTTAGAGCTAAATATCTGAAAGAGTATGTAAAGATACTTGTTTGTGACAACTTGTGACTGTTTGAGCTTATGTGTGTGCACATGGTGTCTGATGAGTCGTCTTCTGATTGAAAATAAAGTGGAGACAATTTCAAATAGTCTTTCTGTGTGTGCAGTCAGAGGGGGCTAGTGGGGGTTAAGTGTTTACTGAGTGCCTCTCATGAGCTATAGTGACAAGAAGGGGGCAAATTCCTGCTCCTTGTCCTGGGTGATGTGATTTTCTCATTGGCAAGATTATTGTGGTGATAACTGACTACGTGGACCTGCAGGGCACTGGCTACAGACAGAAGGCACATACATAGTTTTTCGTATAGGTCGAATAGTCAGTACAGCAGTATATACTTCACACATTTATCTCATAGGGCTTCATACAGAATCTGGAGCTCATAGATAATGAAACATGTAGCCTTTTTCACATAATCAGACAGCAAATACAGTGTTTTCACAGAGTAAACCATTATAGGAAGGGGCGAGGCAGGGGCAGGAGCAGACACTTCTGTAACCTTATACATTAAATCCGTTAAGCATTTTTTAGGGGGAACAATAAATAAAGCTTAGCTGGCATTAACCTCTCGCCCCATAACAGCAGCTTGCCAAAGGAGCATTAACAAGGTAATGAGGGTACACACTGCCTCCTTGTAAGGGGCTGCACAGTTGTTCTTTCATACCATTACACAACCACAAATAGAACTGGCCCACTTTAACCGTGGCATACCTCGACAGGAAGCAACTCCTTTCATATTGAAACGGGGGGAAAAAACTTGACCTCAGGGTTCTTCACATCACTTTCTTTGTCAACAGTCTCTCACTCTGTCACTTCAAGAGTCAGGCAGCAGCCAGAGACACTGTAGGTGAGAACTAAATCTGAACTTGCAGTATGTCTACATGATATATAAGCCTAAAGTTGACTACTCACAGAGAGCTTTATGTAAACATAGCAGACTTTTCTGTGCATTCAGGTAGCTGGTATAACCTAATGTTATTCAGGCTGACCAAAAAGGATAAAGTTTTACCATAAACACACTTTTGGCAGCTTCTGTGTGTATACAGTATCCTGTGAAAATAACTACTGTTGTGGCTGATTAATAGGGAGTGAAAGCAGCAGCGAGGCTGACATTAATGGTGCTGCTGTAATTGTCACCCTATTAGTAATGCCACACGACAGCCCGGGTTTCCGTAGTTACAGCTGCGTCTAGCCAAAGCTTGCAAACAAAATACCAAACAGGCTCATTTATTTGTGTTACAAATTGCTCTTTTCAAAGCCTTCACTGAAGTCATACCACTCTGAGTCCTTGCAGCCCCTCAAGCTGGCAGCTGCGGTATGTTGATAGACCAGAGAGCCCTGCCCTGCTGAGTAGATACCAACATGAAGCACATTTGCTTCAAGCAAGTGCACCATATGTTAGCTAAGCTTCAAAATCAAAGGTACTGTCACTCAGAAACTTTGCCAGAGTCTATTCAGCTTCTTTTAATGTTCAATTAAAACTGAATGCTGACTAGTCACTCAGTCCAATCACTGGGCACAGGTCAGCAGTTTCAGACAAAGCTGATTGGATAGCATTCTTGTGGGATTGTGTTGTGCAGGCCTCCAAACAGAAGAAATCATGTGGCTGCATCAACAGAAATCTTCACTTCATTTCCTTTCCTAAACAAGAAAAAAACGTCATTCTGATAAACAGATTCCTGTCAATGATCATCCATCGTGAATTACTCATGGGAGAACCAGGCGAGGCCACGGCTGGTAAATCTGTACAGTTCAACAGCTGGCTAGAGGAAGGTGTTTGGAGGGCTGGATAACCTTGAACTGTTTAAATACACCCAGCACAGTGATTCTATTATAAGTTGGAGGAGCTTAGGCCTACACTGGGATGCATTTCAGATGTGCCTCAATAACAGGGGTATTGAGTTGCCCTTAAAAAGAGTGCTGGAAATAAAGGGAAGCAACTTATTATCCCACCATTCTCTGCAAACAATCATCTCCTTTCTCCTGGACCGAGTTTACTTTTCTCTTTATTCTTTCTTTTCATTGTTTCCACCAGTGCATTTTTGGTGCTGAAGCTTCCGTTTTTCCCACACTCTCCCCTGTCACACTGGTCGACCACAAAAATGCAGGACAGAGGAGAGTGTGAGGGGGCTCTGGAATTCCACATGCAGAGGGTAAACACAGCCACTGCCAGGAAGACACACACACAGGAGCAAACACAGCACCTACCCGGCTGCCCTAACCTATTCTACAACCCCTGCGCTGCACCGCTGCCCTTTTAACTCTTCACTTGCCAGGTCCAGATTGTCCAGTCAGGTAAGATGGCTGAATGTAACACGTCAGCAGCGAGAGGGCTTTGCTCAGTCCTACAAGCTACTCTCAAACTCTACTGTTTAGAGGGGCAGCAGGCCTGCCAAGTTGCAATGATGACAAATGACCATTAAGTCACACAGAGAAATGGACAGTCAGATAGCTGACCACTGACCTACAATGTGGGCTTCACTCATATACAATAAGAAGTCTGTGTTCCAGTCCAGTCATGTCCTTCCCTCTTCTGCATTAGAGGGCCGTGAAGAGCCCTTCACCACTGCAACAGTGTGCTTTAAACAAACAATCAGCCCTGATCACAAAGGTTTGCTATTGTTGTGCAATTTGGCCAGAATTTGCAGTAATAAAGACATAAAGTAATTGAGGGAAATAGCTGGCAGTTCAGCCCTGTTTCACTCCTTTCCTTTTATTTTCCCTTCTGTATCTCTTCAGCTTATCTCCAAACCAAACAGGATTTAAACGGCGCTCGGAGCCCGGGCCCTTCCACTGAACCACGTTCTGTTTATGGTTCAGGCCAAAATCAGGCCTGTGATGAGATTGTTTACTGAACAGGCAGATACACCCTCCGGCCAAAAGACTGGGAGCACTCCACTACACACAAATTCTAACTCCCATTAGCATTAGCCATGTCCTCTTGAACTCACCGATCCTATGCACTTTGTCCCTATCCACAAGCAGCGGCCAATCAATGCCACCCTGCTGCAATCACTAAAAGTCAGCTATACTGGATATAAGTAGCAGGAGTCAGAAAGAAGAAAATAAGTAAATGGTCTTACTTGACGAGGCGTTTTGTTGCCGTTTTCCGGATCTGTCCTTCTCTGGCACTGCTGGGTGGCTTTGGGGTGAGAACAGGACTAACACAGGTTTGGATGTGGCTGTGGCCATGACTGTGATTGGGCCAAACATGAAAGGTGGGTTGAGGGCAGCTGGATGAGTTTGTGGGAACTTGGGAGTGTGGAGTACTTGTCTGGTCAGGAAATTGAGCCTAAGAAACAAGAAAAACAACTGTTATTTAAGGTTAAATTCATTTTAACACTCTTTATCAACTTAGTTCGTATTGATAAGTTTATTGTAGTTGAACCTGCAGTATAAGGGTACCCGTCCTGGAAGAGCAGCTACTATCGATGACTACTCACCGATCAACCATTAGTAATCCTGTTAGCACAGTTGTGAATCAAGAACATATGTACTTGCTGAACTCCTCATGTGATATTCATTGTCTGCACTACTGCAACAACAGCAATAGAACTTCAAGCAGCATATCAAGCAAGGTGGCTTATCAAAGGGGTTGTTTTGCACAGTGCTACATTAAGTCTACCAACTGAGCAATTGTGATCACGATGGGACAAAACAGTGTGTATTTCAACTAACTTCTAGTTTGGAGAATTGGATAAAATGTAATAATAAAACAATAAGGGGAACCTACAGACGCTACATGTTACACAGATAAAGACTGGTTCAATTTGACAACAGTAGGAGACAGAAAAAGTTGATGGAATTGAGCATGGTGCCCAATTTGTCTTAGATTGTAATGAGCACACTTGATCATGTCTGGGTACAGTTTACTTCCAACTTTGTAGAACTGTTCTGTTTTTGACTAAACTGATTTTAACACATTTTAAAAACTTTTTAAAATTGAAATAATTTAAATGTTTAAATGTTGTTAACAAGGCAAAGTGTTTAGCAGCAGGGAATGTGTTTAAAATTGTAAATGGCCAAGCAACAGAATACTCTACTAGTTTCTGTTTGACTGGGACACATGGGATCATATATCATCAAAATTCCTAGATATGGTGGTTTTGAAAATATGTTACAGTATGTATGTATGCAATCACATTAGCAATGGCTTAGTCATGGGGTAAAATGTGGTCTCTGGTCATTAAGGTGAAATATCAAAGTGCTTGACATGAATTAGTGCAGATATTAATGAAATGCCATCCAGGCTCAAAACAAGCTCAACATTTTTTTGCAGTTGGCTGCACTAAGAAGCAAATTCTTCATATTATTTGTTTGTTTGTACAAGATCTCTTCAAAGGCTTGGGAAGGGGTAAAATACTGTTTTCTTTCTGACATAATATTTTAGAGCCACATTTCACCCTGTCCTTGCAGTGCTGGGGAATGCTTTGCATACATTCCTTCCACATCGCATGCCTATGCTATTTTCTCTGCAGCTTTATACGGCTATCTAACAAGCTAATGGTTTTCCAGCTTCACAGTGCAGCCATTCAAAGGGCCGGCAGTGTGACAGGGAATATCTGATGTAATTTGTGTGTTGATAAATGAGAAGCTGAGTTTCCAGGTTGCAAGGCCTATGGCCGCAATTCAGTTTGAGCGGGACCAGGAAGGGCACCTTTCTTTGGCTGCCAGGTGGCCCAGGGCCAAGCCTGTGGAGGAGCCGTGCAGTCTGCACCCAGTAACTGGAACGTGGACTGGAGCGCCGCAACAGCCGCCTGCCTCTTTCTCTCTCTCACGGAAGTACACACGCATACACATATATGTACATTAGCACTCACACTAAATTAAGCACTTCCTTTTGTGTCTTCAGTGTATTTTCCCATGAGGCCCGAAATGGTGCATGTGCTGCAAATAAAGATTTAGACAATTGTCTTTGGATTCAGAAAATGGGTAATATAGTAAAACATAAAGTGGGTATAGGATTGAAGACCTGAGTCTCACACATTGGTAGGTTGGACTGGCAGAGAGACCCATTTGGGTGGAACAAGGTGAGAGGTAACAAGGGAGAGGTAGCATGA
Organism: Nannoperca australis; assembly: GCA_036023655.1. Lineage (NCBI taxonomy): Eukaryota > Metazoa > Chordata > Actinopteri > Centrarchiformes > Percichthyidae > Nannoperca > Nannoperca australis. The sequence continues at coordinate 14,628 of JAVQJD010079723.1, forward strand.
ATTTTAGGGAGGGAAATCTGATTTGACGGTGAGACCATAATCAGAGTCGGCCTTCCTATGACTTCAGTTTGTGAGGGTTGAACAATACGATGGCTCTTTTGCAAACTTCACATGCCTCATACCGTTTCAGATTGTTCAAGATTTCCCAGCCTCCATATGCTTGGAGTAAGATAGGAGCAGCAATAAAAGAAACTTGGTCAACTGTGTTCAGACTTTGAGATGAAATGAGAAGGAGAATGGAACACAGGAAAGGCACGGGATCACTTTCATAAAGTGCCTTGCGTAAGGCTGTCAGACCAGGCCAAGAGAAAGATCACCTCAATTGCATTAATTAAGGCCCAACCAAGATGATGAAAAAACAATGACGTGATAGAAACTGCATTACTCAGGACAGATCGGAAAAAAGCAGGAGCATCCAGTCATTCCACCCTGTATGCTGTCCCATAGCACTCTACTGTCTCTATTTCTCTTCATCCATAGATGGACTAGAGAAAATCCTCTGGAAAATGAAGAAACACACTCTTCCTGTTAAGATCCTCTTTCAAAGCAATTGTACAGAAAGACGGAGGGCCTATGTTTGTTCTCTAAACATTAAAATTATGCTGAGATCTCTCTTCCTTACTAATCTCCCTCTAAAAACAGCCAAATCACATCTGTCACAGCTAGTCAGGCATGACTAAAAGGTTTTTTGTTGCTACATTACTACTGCTGAGAAAATCATATCCAAAATTGTTTTTCTGTTGCAATGGGAACACAAACAGAGTTCAAATCTGGTATGAACTGTAATGGTAAGGCTTCAAACGCATAATGGACTCCATGCCAGGGCCTCTCTAGTGCCCTCGTGGACAGCATTCCTTGATTACTTACCTTCCAATATAAGCCTAGACAAGTCACTCAGCCATACAATGAAATCTTGGGGTGAGGAGTCATATTTGGCTCTCCAGGAATGAGCTTCTGTTGAGGAGGATATTCCAATCGTACTCACCGTACATTTTGTTAAGTGGTTTGGAAAGAGATTCTCAGAATAGCTTTGCTAATGCTAACATGAAAGCTTTCCTCTTGATGTGGGTGTATTTTGGACTATTTTGGACAGCACTGCGCTTAGGTAAGAGGATATTCGGTACAGACATAAATATGAGGGTTTTCCTGAGTTATAGCTCAGTAGTTCTCATACACGTTAAATTTTCATCCATGTGGCATTAATATTAAAGTAAGACATCAAACCAAAACAAAAGAAGCCGAAAAACGCATTTGTCTTGACTCTTTTACAAAATTCCAATAGAACAAAACATAAAAGGTCTGACATTTTAAAGGAACAAACCATGAGGAATTCAAATAGTATAAACAACAAATCCCAGTAACAAGATGCTATTGAGATTCACAGCTTCTAAACACCCTGGGCAGTTAGTGAGCAGGGAAACCGTTTTTCCACCAAAAGGTTCAAGCCCATGTGACTAAATTTCCAGGTTTGGAGTTTACCTTTAACAACAATGAATGTAGTCTTTAAAGTATCATATTCATGATGAAATGATGGAGGAAACAAACCTGGTGTCTGCAATGGCTCTGGTCCACAAATTGCCTGGACTGAAGTCTTTGCTGTTGCAGCTTCTGGATAGCAAACTGAAGCTGGTAGCTTCCTTGGGTGGGCTGGTAGCGCTGCTGGGGGTTCACTCCTGTTACCAAGCTATAGGCACTCTGCATCTGCCCATCCCAAAGACCCTCCTCATCTTTCAGTGGCCTGTGGCTTGGAGAGAAATGAAGAGAAGTCAGACAAAAGGTGAGAGAACTAAAAACACAAAGACAAAAACACAAAACAATCATGCAAACTGCTTTGCAGTTAATACATGTGCCTTCTCAAGGTTTTCTTATTTGCACTTTAAGGGAAACTGAAACTCTATAAAGGTTTCTTACTGGTAGGCAGATTTTTGTTACCATTGGACAGAGCCAGGCTAGCTGTTTCCCCATTTCCAGTATACCTGTATATGTTAAGCTAAGATAACCAGCAGCTCACTGTAACGTCACTTTGAGATCTTTTCAACAAATTTTCAGCAAGAAACCAAATAAAGTACTTTACCTCAGTGAAGTAAGGTTTAATTCTACTTTAGACAAAGAAACAGGGAGAAGAGACAAAGGAAGAGGTGTGGAAAAATAGCATTATAGCATAAATTGAGAGGTAGGGGTGCTAGCATAATGTTGAAAATATTGTATACAAAAGAATTTATTTATAATATTGTCATAAGTGATGCCAAATATTAACTAGATTTGTGCTCTCCTTTCCTTAAATGTCAGAACTCTCAAATTAAACTACTACTGATCGACCTGCCTTTATAGCTAATAATTACCTGGAATATTGCAAAATGGTTCAAGCTTCAGTGGCTCAACAGTGAGCCATAATAGCACAGTAGTAACTACCAGCTTGTTCTTGTCAAGATGTGGCAGTCGCTAATTAACTCCCCCACACCATCGGCAAAAAGTTAAAAAGACAAGACAGCTCACAGTGCCCCAGTCGGGGCCCACAGAAGCCTCAAGTCAAAGTGTGCAAATCAGAGTCAAAGTAGAGGGCAAGCCTGTGGCAAACACAGGCTGAACTAAAAACCTTTCCTCTTTGCCTCAGTGCTCCCAGAGCTTCACGTTCCATTCACATCACAAAGCCACAACCTGGAAAGCAAACCTTTTGACGAGCTCCATGAGTTTGTAACTGGATTATCTGTCATTAGAACTAAGCCTGTTTCAGACTTTTTTTTTCATATTGGCCCCTGCAAAAGCAATGAGGTGAGCAGCCTCCCCTTCAGACACGCTTAAATTGAGTCTATGTGAAGTCTGGTGTGCTGCCGTATATGTACCACCTCAGCCAAAAATAATGCCATAAAGAGCACTATTGGGAACAGCAAGGAAAAATATGAAAGAAAAAAAAAGAAAGAGATACAAGTGCAGCTGAAGAATGATATCCCTGGGGGTCATAATGACAAAAAAAGTCTTGGAAATTCCTCCCATTACATGCAATAACATTTGTCCATTGGTTTAGAGTAAAAGAAAACACTGTAGACTTAAAATCACAATAGCTGCTATATTTTTAGAACCAAACTATGATAAGCTCTAAAATTAGAATTCAATTAATCTTGAACAATACACGCTGTGGGATAATAATCTTGTTTTGCTCAAGTGAAAAAGAAAAAACTGTTCTGTGTGGCCAAACAAAGACACAAGGGATGTAAAACGCATGTGAACATGCGTTCCGCCCATGCATTTCTCAGTTCACATAATTTCACATATATTGCAAAAACAACTGGTGTGACCGCAGGCCAATTCAATTTTTTTTAGCTTCTGGAAACAAAGGCTTATCTGTGAACATCGCAAGGCCAGAGATTCTACAACGCAAGGAGACAAAACAAGAACTCGTTCTTTGTTTACAGCAGTCATTTCCTTTAGCTTGGCTGCAGTTTTCACACTGGACCGCAGGGACCTTCAGTGCTACCATTTTATTAGCATATGGTCTAAAACTGACTGTTCCTCCGGTCAAGAGCATGTGCTTTCCCAGAGTACAATGTCACAGTAGGACCCCAAGGAGAAGTCTTTTCAGACAGGCCTTGTCAACACAACACCACGCAATAAAATACTAAAGATCACCATGAATTCAAAACCAGCAAGAGTTCTTAGTCCAACGCAGTGACCAATGAAATAAGGAAAAAGAACTGAAAGAGAAGAACAGTTTTACATCTGAGTTTCTCATCACTAGCGCAGCACATGTGTGGGGCTCCAACTATCTGGGACTTCCCTTCCTGCCGGACTTCTGCTTGCTGGTGTCAGCTTACTCCCTGCTGTGCTCACCATCCTTTAATATGCTGATATGACTTACCGTAGACCAACACAGCAGCGCAAGTTGAGCACATGTGCGGCATCAATCTAACTCAGTGTGAATGTGGGAAAGTGGACCATCTGAGATGACATCATGCCACAGTATCTCAAAGCCCTGCCCGGTCAGTGTAAACATCAGCCGCCTCAAGAGTGTGAGGGTATTTCCAGCCATGACTCAGTTGTTTGTTTACCCTGTTTTATTGCAACAACATAACACTCAATAGAACTGTCCTCAAAATACAAAAAATGACTAACATCTGTGGATTTGTTGTGGGAGCAGTCTTGAAAGGGATGCCGGTGCTTTGGTTAGCGTAGTGATGAGCAATATCCAGAAACTACCAAAGTGCTGTTTAGGTTTACTGAGTTATGTGGATGACTTTCTTGGGACCCTTAAATCTGTTGTATTTGGAAACGATGTTACAGCTAGTGATGTTGCATTGACTTCCTGTTGTTTGGATAGTTAATTGCTTTTGACTGGATTGCATTACAGATGTGTCCTTGCAAGCAATTTACACATTACTAAAGTCTTTACTAGCTAAGACATTTATCAAGTTTAATGGTGCAACATGATTTAATAAATCAGTAGTTTAAAACAATCTAGTAGTTAATAAGAAGTTATTTAGTCCTGATCCTGAGTGACACACTAATACTGCACACAGTGGGGCAAGTACTCCTGTAAAGATGTGTGTATCCGTTGAATAACCTAAATCTATTCACTGGAATTTCCCTCCTTCTTACCTTATGTGTTCTCCTTCCTATTATCACATCTGGCTCCAATCAACGTGAATAAAAACTTCACTTCTTTTAAATTTAAAGAGAGACATCAAACCAATTTTGTGGGGACTTTGTCCCCCATCAAAGAAGTTTTCAATTTTCACCAGAGTATTTGGGATTAGTTGGGTTGTTGGTTCAGCAAATGGGCTGTCATAAAATCCTTTGGAATGGTATGTTCTTACAATATTCGACCAAGTCAAACATCAATCTAACAAAGTATTGAACAGAACTAAAAATACCCTGTATAAACAGGGTTGTGGTATTTCTCAGTTCTGGCTGTGTTGGAGTGACTGTTGCACTGCGGAGATAATAGTTTCCGGTCATTTGTTCGTACAGAGAGGGAAAAAATGGGGAGGCAGTTTTTTGTGACCAGTGTGCTAATTAAGACACATTAATGAGTGTTCACTTGACTAATACAAGACGAACTTGGGGCTCTCTCACAAACTGTAGAAGCAAACTAAATCACTCAAAACTAAGATGAATCTGCCAAAAATAAGATGCCGCTTTGTAAAATTACCAAATTATAACAATGATAGGCACAACTTGTCCATAGAAGTAACCAAACACAGATAACTGGATGTTGTTTTTGAGGTTGTCTCCTTGACTGTAGTCTGAATGTGTGACTGTCTGTTGAGTGTTTCAAACTGCTCACCTCATTACACACTTTACACACATACTTTGAATGGAAATCATCATAAACATATCAGGAGGTCCAACACCGGAAATGACCCCAACATTAACCGTGGGTGTAAGAAGACATGCAGTCGAGTGAGGCAGCAGCTCTCAGAGTGCTGATGCAGCATACCTGCTAGATCCTGGCAGCGGCACTTCAAAGAGCCGTGCTACTCTTTGAAACCCATCGTGCTTCACCCCTGTGGTTGCTTAAAAAGTCAGTGTGCTTAACAGTTTCAGTATGTTTGGCAGAAAACATCAGCCCCGAGTGTAGAGGGGGAGGGAAATTCTGTGTTATAAGAAACAGTGCCGAGGTGAAATCAATTTATCCTAATATCTTATTTTAGACATTTCACTTCAATAAGAGGTGAACGCCAAACCAAGGGCTAAGAGTACAGGGGTACAAGAGCGCTTTTTGTACTGCAAGCCAGTGACAAATGGGAAGATAATAAGCTTTCTATCAAAGGCTACTGTATAGTCCTCCTTCTTTGAATTATTAACCTGAAATGTGAAGCTGTACTTAAATGTATTTTCCGATGAAAAAAGTGCCATAACAATATATCGAAAGGCAGAAATATTTAACGGGAACAACTAAATTCAGAGAAGAAATCTGTCAAAGCACTAGAGCTCTAAACTTAAATGGGATTTTAAAGAGAGACTTCTGTTTCGTCAATATATGTAAAAGCTAAGTGAGACTATCCTTAATATTAAATCTCTCTTCTTGGTTTGTGAAAATAAAACCCTTTTAAAAAGGGAAAATCCAGACATTCTTGTAATTCTCTGACAGCTTGATACATAAAGAAGGGCTGGACTGGAAAAATAAGAGTCTAAGATCAAGGCCAGGCTGCCTGAGACATTGTCACATATCAAGACAAAATAAAAGGGGAGTGACCATAGATGCTTACTCCTCAATGAATTACACATTCAATACCAAGTAGGTTTGTTATCATGGCATGGTAGCATAGAGTGTGACTGTGTGATACCCTGTCCTTCTGTTTCCTTCCTTTTCTCCTCAGAGCAATGTGAGTGGGGTGAGGAATGGGGGATTTCAATGGTTGCGGAGGCGAGAGTCTGGAGCAGACAGACTATGTGGGCGTTGACGTTGCCCCCTCACCACTGCCTCCATTCCTCCAACACAATGTTTTAAGCTGCCAGCATGCTTCACACACTTCCAGCACTCAGCAGCCAATTCTACTTACTTACCTCCACTAAGCACAATTAAAAAGGGAACAAAATGCCAAAATTTCCAGACACATATTGAACTATAGAGGAGCGTGGAACGCCACAATCGTCAATGTAAAAAATTTGTCAGAGACCATTAAAAAGCCTTTAGATTCTATTGAGTATGACCAAATTGGCTACCACAGTCAAAGTGTCAAAAGGAAAGTCTTGTGTAAAGTTGATTATACAAAAAATCCTCAGGACATTCATTTGGCCACAGTGAATAATACTTGATACAGCTTTTCTGAATCTTTAAAAAGCATAAATCCAAGAATGAAAAAAAGCAGCTTCCTTTCTACGCACTATTCCTTCTCTGCTGCCTCAGGGGAAGGCAAAGAAATAGTACACCTGAGCACAATGGTGAAATTTGACCAAAAAGAGCACTGGAGCACTTATAAGGGTGCAGAGCTTTGGAGCAATAGAGAAGGAACTGTAACAATATCCACAGAATAAAAATGTATTTAAGTCCAACTGAAATCACATTTAGTCATACCTTTATGTAGTCCAAGTAAGTGTTTTTTAGATGTATTGTTAAAAGTTATTTATTATAATAGGAAGAAAAAATATTTTGGGGGAAATATAAGAAATGCTCCTTTTTGTCTCAGCCAGCTGAAGGGGTGTTTCGGTGTCTGTTTTTGATTGAGAACAGCTAGCAAGCAGAATGCCGCTGTTACACCGTAGGGAACGACATAGGGAATAAACAATGTTGAGAAAGACAGCATGTTGTTAGTGGTATTGAAGAGTAAGGACCACACCAGCATGTAACCGGACCGAAGTGACCTTTGCTGGTACGTTTACATGCTGTTTAATGTGCTGAGGCTGAGCAGCTTATTAGCTATGAAGCCTGCAAACTGACGTTATCAGTGCATGTTTTCCTTGGTGAATGTTTGTTTAGTGGCTCATTCAGCAAGCTAACACAAGGACAAGACGTGTTCATATTATAAGTCAGATTAGAAGGAGACTTGTGGTTAATGTGGTTGTTGTTTAGAGTCTGTGGCTCTTGTGTTGTGTAGCAGGCGGCTGTCAGGCCCAGTGAGATCGTTTGACTTTTATAAGAACTTTTTGAGGAATAAACTTTATTTAACTATTTAATCCCTAGTTGTACTGCAGAAAAAGTATTTTTGAAAGGCCATTTTTATTATGTATTACACATTTGTTTTATTTTTTCTTTATATATATTATATATATATATCAATCAATGAATGATATAAAAAGTCTGATTTATATACACATATATATGCTAGTCTTTGGACTCACCTAGTGCTGCTACATAGATCCGTTCCAGAGTGAACTGCTTTTACTGGCCCTTGGGTTGCAGCACCAGTATGCTGCACTTTAGCGTTGAGTGTGACGTTCTCCCTGATCAGCATCCTGTTGGCCAGGTTCAAGTTGGTCAACTGTGGGCAGGGGAGAAAACTTCAACAGAAGATTCGACTCAAATTCAAAAGTTAAGTCACTTTAACCAAACACCTCACTACTAGTCATCCCAATGTCTAAAGCAATGGAAATGTTTGATGAATAAGCACTCATATTGTGTTCCTCCCTACATCGACCACCTCATTCTGTTGTATCTGGGGGCCATGTCAAATGTACACACAGCACATGGCAGAGCTAGTCTCCGCTCAGCACTAAATCTAAATCAACCAGGTGGTCCCCTCCCCTCCATCTCTAGCAGAATCAGCAATCATGACTCGCCAGCTCAAATCTGTTTACAACTGCATCAGGACTACTGTAGCAGCTGCACCTCTGTACTGCCCTGGAAATTGTGCTCAGTGAAATCTAACGGGTGAATTAATTATACTGCTGTGATGTTTTATTTACTTTATGTCCTCCTGTGCACTAAATGTCCAATGGGAAAATTGTAATGCTGCCAAGCCTTGTACAACGTAAAAAATGTGTCAGCATGGTGCTACACAGCTACAGCTTTTAGTTTCTTATTAAGGTATAGGGGTCGTATTCATACCAACTGTTTGATTTAAACTGAGGAAATGAAAATACACATGTGGGTGCCAATATTACTAGGCTTTTGGACAAAATGTTATATATAATTTACCATGTCAAGAGATCAACATCTTTTTATCTATATATCTACCATAATAAACAGTTCTTAACTACAAATATACACATCCTCCAGTGTATATAATTGCCATAATGCCCCATCGTCTAAGGTCATGTACACTGGCTCTTCTAATTGAGACAGAGTGTTACAAGAATGTCTTCTGATAATGTATTGGACATAAACATATGCACATACACTTGCTGGAAGGATTCACTGCCATATCTATGCAGCAGGAGTATATTCACTTCATTGAAAGTGACCATGCCTGGCTTTACTCAATTTCAGTTTCTGTTCTGTATACATGTGGCGGAGCATGGGAGTGAGTAATTACTTAAACTTTAGAGGTCAACTAGTGCAACAGGGTGTTATTCATGTTTACAAAGTTCTCCATTTAGTTCAGCAAGTGATTTAATGACTTCAAATCTGAGCCCTAAAATAAAACAACACAAAATGTACTCTGAGTCTTTAAGTGCAAAACACTGCACTATTTTACTCTGAAAAATAAACTGCTGCCAAGCCCAGGATTAACTATTCATAGGAAATACAACAAACACATTTCAGATAGACAGAATAATGAACAGTCAAAAGGAAGCCATAAAATCTGCAATCTGTGTGGTCTGGTGCCATCACAAAAAACTTTGACAGAAAAAATCCACCCAGTGAGGCAGAGGAGGAGCAGGAAGAGGAAAGGTTGGAGGGCTACCCATGCCGAATGACAAACCTTTGGGGAATATAGGAGAAGGTGGTGATGGAGCCAACGGAGCTGCCGCTCCCCTGTTCAGTGCCAATTTGCCACATTCTTCTATTTATAAGCATCAATTACCACAAAAAGTGGCTGCTTGTTAAGTATCAACAGAAATCACTCCCCCATGGTGCATCTGATAATGAGACCTCACACAGAGCTGAGGCTTGATGCGGCTCACCACTGTTTAGGCCATCCAGCTTCAAACCCCAGTTCCAGACCCCCCACACCCACCCCCACACCAACCCCAGCCCACAGACTGGAGGAAGGTGCACAGTACGAGGCAGCAGACCCTCCGGCTCCAACAGGTCTGCTGAATGAATGAGCAGCTAGATGCCGCCAATCTGCATGGGGTCAGAGCCAGGTTTACGCATCAACAAAGAGAAATGTCAGAGACCTCACAGGGAGAGACTACTGCAGAGGCTCCCGATTCTTCATCCTTACATGAAACATCACACAGATCAGTTTACATTTGCTTAATTACTCAACATCTAAACTCAGCTTCTTATTCGAGCAGTGAAACATTTGGCTCTGGATGGGAGTAGCTGGTGGCTCAGTGGACGATAGAGGTTGAAAACATAAGAAACTCACGTGTTGTGTCAGCAGGTTGATGTGACTGGAGCTGGCATAGTGGCGAGCAACCTGCTTGTCAGCCAGCTTTTGTAGGGCTGAGATGAAGGCCTGCTGGTTAGACTGGGCTTGGGCAGACAAGGAGTTTAACTCCTTGAAGGTCCCCGCTGAGTTTGACTTCAGCTTGCTGGAGCTTGCCCTCCGGATCACTGACATACAGAATAACAAAAGACAAACATGAGAGCATGGGAGTGAATTTTATAAACAGCAGCATAAAATTGCGTAAAATAGTGAGCGTACCTTGGCCTGCAGAGGTGGGTCTAGAGAGCTTCTGGGTATAGATGTGCGTGGCACTTGGGATGGAGGAGGCTGCTCCCGAGCTGGATGTCGATGAGGTAAAGGACTGAATCCTCCTGAGCGCCTGGGTTGAATGCCCAGCTGAGACTGTGTTAGAGCCAGTGGAAACAGCTGTCCATGTTGCTCTTGGGGGCTGTGTGATCACGACGGCAGAGGTGTATGCAGGAGGGTCGGAGAGAGTCTCGGAATGGCAGAACTGAGACTTTGCCAAGGACTGTGCGTAGGACGGTGGCTGAGGAGGTGGCGGGGGGGGCGGACAATGGAGAGGCAGGGACGTCGGGGAGGGAGAGCAGTGCTCCAGGTGAAAATGTGTGCAGTCTAAACTCACAGGAAAGCTGGAGCAGTGCTGGGAGGCCTGGACCTCTGGCTGGGATTTACCACCTCTAACTGCTGCCTGTTGGTCTTCAGGCAAACTACGGACAGAAGGCCGACTCCCAGTGGCCTTGATGTCGGGGTCACTGCTGACTTTCCCTGTGGAGAGCGAGGACTCTGAAGCGCTGGAATCCATTTTGGCCAAAGGGAGAGCTGTTCAAAGGAGGAAAGAAGCCAGAGCTCCTTTATCATCAGTTAGCCATTCCTCGGCTCTGACACACATTTGTTTTCCCCCAATGAATGCTAATCGTTTAAAGCTGACCCTTTCTTCACCCCAGATGACTCAATGTTTATCCTTTTACAAAAAAATTCCTGTTTACTGTGCTTGAATGATAAAATATTAGACATAAACCAGACCTACAGTAACAAGAATATGGGGGAAAAAAGCCACGGGAGGAACTCACTTTTGGAATTATCACAGTTTCCTGAATCTCCTGAGGCATTTACTTCATGAACGTCTTTCTTAAAACTCCTGACTTTTGTTCCTAGGAAGACGGTGGCAGATTTATTTTTCTGTGTGTAGAATGTCAGTACTTCCTCCAGATTGTTTTCACTGTTGAAAAAGAAAAAAAAAGGCAGAAGATAAATATGTATAGCAGATTGAGATCAGTAGCATACATAGCTGGAAAAGTAAAGAGCCAAGCACTGAACAATGATAAGTGGGCTTGCCAATTCACTAACCTTGCTGCAGTGATGTACTCCTGAAACACCCTAGGATTAACACAATGCTCTTCTTTGCTATTCTCCTGTTTTTTCACCATATATTCAGTTTCCTTAGAAGATAGGAAAGAATAAGACAGCAGGTTTTCACAATGTTTCCCATGTTTGCAACACGTCTTAGAATTGTGATTCTGTGGTAAAGCTGGAGTCTGGGAATGGGTACCTTGTTGTAACAGTGGATAAACTCCCCTAGCTGGTGGGACAGGATGCGTCTGCGGTCTTGGAGTGGTAGCTGGCGACTGGGCAAGACCACCTTTATGTCTTGTTGAAGGTTACTGGCTGCTCTTCTCAGGAAGCGAATCACCAGCTCCTGTGCAGAAAAGAAAACATATTTTATTATCACTGCCCTGAATCACTGATTCATCCTGCGGCACTTACTCGAGCTGCCTGTGTGTTCTCCCTTCCGGGTTCAACGCCATTTAAAACATTGAGACCTTTGAATTTAATGGCCTGGAGATTGACTTCACATTGATTTTCCCCAAAGGTTTGAGGTCACTGATGATGATGATGACGATGATGATGATGATGTATGCCATTACAATGCAGACTTTCCAATCAGGCTAACTTTTACAGAAACCACGTTTTCCTTCTATGCGGCCACAAATGCCTCGTGCACATTTCAGCTACAGCAAGGGTACATATGAGTAACAGAATAATAAAAAGGGGGAAACAGTGCCCCAGGGTATTCCACCCATGTCATTGTATTAGGAAAAGGAGATTAAAAAATGGTTATCATTGTACCATTTGGTCGTCGTCTTTGTCTGGCCAAGCTGGGATGGCGCTGGCTCTGCTCTCTGCCAACAGTCTTTGTTGGACTCGCAGCAGGTATGAGGAAAAGGCCATCCGGGCCTGCACTTTACTGAAGAGGAGAGGAAGATGCAGCAGAGAGAGAGAGGGAAATCCTCAAGAACTGCATAGGTAAAGCAATGTAAAGGGAAAGACACAGCAACGGTTGATAATAAACCTTATCCACTATGTCCTCTGCTAGTTCACTTGACACTAAGAGTAAATACTATTTAGTTGCATTGGAATCTGTCATAAGTCTGTTACAACAGAATGAACAAGCAGTTATATTCACTCCTGAAATATCATCCAGCAAAAACAGAGAAAGCAAAAACAGGTATGTATCACTTTCAGCCAAGAGTTGTTGAAACACAGTGTATCTTGTCCTGCACCGCTATCAAAATGATAAACTGTCTCTGTGGCCCAGGTGAACCTTTAAAGAGTCAGAACATTGTAGTCAGAAAAAAATGAATTGTTTTGGAAAAAGCTGTCAAACACAAACATCGATAGGCTGTACTATAATTTCCTTGCTTCAACAGTCCTGGCAGGCACTGAGGAATTTCTACAAAGTCAGACTTGTTATTGTAATTCCTCTTCAAATTATAATTTCAGCCACACTTTTAAAATCCACATGAGATTAGTCTTTGTTGCACTTAGGTATAGTGTGTCGTATGTGTTTGACAGTATATAGTATCTTTATTAAAACCAAAGAATATATTAAAAGTGAAGATGTTTTTGTACTCAGCCAAATGGAAAGTATTATGCATGTTTATATCATCTTACCACAACTCCCTTTACTTCAAGAGTTGAGCAGTAGCTACCACAGAATAAGTTAGAATTTATTAATAATGCAAGATTTAGCAAGACACAGGCAGTGGGGAGAACCAGACCCCTCGTTTTCCATGTGGTGGTACACAAGAGTAATGCTCAAAAATGGATCAAAACATAGCATATTTAAAGAGGGTCTCAATGTCTTCTCATGCTCTCTGGTAGTGCACTTCATATTTGTCCTCATAAAATAGGAAAAGAGTGAGGCAAAAGAAAATACAATAAGAGAAGAAGCAGCAGCCAACCTGAGCAGCAGCCCAGAATACAGACTGACCTGAGGTCCCACCCCTGCTGAAGGATGTTGAGCAGGTTGACTCTTGGCCTGGCATTGTGCGTGGCTGCCTCTGAGCTGGACAGAGCCTCGCTGTGGCTGTGGCCCAGTGGTGGAGCCACTTGTTTTCTTTGCTCTGCTACCAAAGCCTTGTGAGAGACTGGCTCGAGAACTTGTTTTACCTCCTCTCTTTCCTCCTGAGCACACTCCTCTCCCTCCTGACTGCTGCTCGCAGTCGGGGAGGCCTTGGATTCCTTCCCTGAGGTATGCAGCATTGCAAGGAAAGATAAATATCAGTTGCATCGCTGGCATTTTGGATAACATACACACATACACTCAAAATAGGGGTTTTATTGTTGCTGCAATGAAATGAACTCATTCAGAGTCATATTTGGCCAACCTTTCCATGACACATGGGAGTTATTTATTGGAAACAAACGTGCATTAGCGTGTGATGGTGTCCCACTTAGCTACACTCTCTTCAGTCTTAGAAAAAAAAGCAGTTTCCTGAATTGAGGCAGAACACATTGGGCCTACCCAGTTCCTTCTTTCCTGCAGCAGAGCGATGAGTCAGGTGGCGCTGTCTCCTCTTACGCGCCTCCAGAGACAGCAGCTTCCTCTCATACTGGACGACGTGACAGCCGTGGACGGCGTCCACCTGCAGCTGCACATTCCCGTTCACATTCCTGAGAGACAGAACAAGACACGTCAACACAACGCTAATAACAACAACTATAATGATTTATGTGCGTATCATCTGCAATTACAAAGCAGAGCAATAGTTATGCATCTCAACTTTTAACTGAAGCCAGTTCTGAAGAGAGATTAGTGTGGTTGAGTAGCTTATCCAGAAGTTGACGCGAGAGACAATGATGGTCCAAAGGACAGAGGATAAATGGCAAATAATAACAGCAACTGAAGTCTTGCAGCATTAACAGACTCCTTAATCTGGCTACCTAACAAATGTGGAAAAATCATAGCTTAAAAAAAATAAAATCCTGGGCTTAGTTGGGGGGCCAGATCTCCAGACAATATTGTGCAATAGTCAAAGCTGTGGTTAAAACTTAAAAGCACTGATTCAAGAAACATAAATGCAGTTTGTATTAAAATAACAATAATGTGGTTCAATAAACAGGCGCAGTTCAATAAACAGGCGCAGTTCAACATGCGTACTCAATGCCACATAGACACTGGGTGCGTAAATAGCTGACTGTGCAACATCTTTTCAGCTGTTCCTCTCACCTATCCAATCGAAAGACTAAACAAACACCACGTTTGAATCCAACCGCTTCCACAAACTGATGGAGAGATTTATTCCCCAATCCCAACCACAATGGAAATGCTTACCTTCCATGGAAAAGTCTGTTCGCCAGCATGTAGTTCAGTGATGTCTTGGACTCCAGATATCCACTGAGAGAAGAAGGTAATAAGCAAATTACAATAAACATAAAGTCCCCAATGAGCCTCAACCTCATTATTTGCGGCGAATGTGTTAAAATTAGACTTCTGTGATGTAGCTACTCTGGAAGCAGCCGCTATTAAATGCACCAATAATTTCCCAGACCGCACAATGATACGGTTTTAAAAATGCCACATAATCCCTGCTGCTAAGAGAGCCATGGATCTAATCAAGCAACAAATCCTCATATAAGAATAAGCATAAAACGGATTTCCTCTCTATTAGGGGCTTCAATGCCATTTCAACATACAGTCGCTGTGGGATAGACGCCTTTCTTGGAACATAATACACAGAGCTACACCTTAGTCTGCTGGTTCAATTAGTGACAGTCAAGAGGAGTCTGGCTTTAGGCAATGATTGCATTAATTTTGCCTAAATGCCCCACTTATTTGCAGACAGTATTAATAATGAGCAACACGGACAAACACCCCTTGGGGATTACAAGCGAACTGTCTGTTCCTTTTTGGCTCAGCTTACCCATAGAGCTCCCATGTTTCTGCGGTGGGGAAGATCCTAATGAAGCCTCCTCGTCTCTCATACTCCTCCTTTATCCTCCTGAGCACTTTGATCTATATTAGTGAAAGAAAACCAAGACCTGATCTGAAATAGACTCCATTATAAAGACTTAATGTAAGTCCAGGTTCCCTAAATGTCTTCATTCAACACAAACCAACACATCATGTCACAGAATACCATTGTTACGATCCTCACCTCCTCAGCAGTCAAGCTCAGAGTGCTGTCTCCTTGGCCTTGTTTAGGTCCCAGCTTGTCTTTTGACCCCTCTGTTTCTGGGTTACTGGCTGATGCAGGCCTCTGCTGCTACAAGGGACAAAAGTACAGATAATATCACTCTAAACTAATGATCTGAAACCTAATTCTCATTTATGAATAGAAATTGTGCAAACTACGCCCTGTGTAACATAAAATACCCTCTCTTCTTTCCTCCCTGTCACACAAATGGAGCACTTTTGTTATGCATTGGCATTCCTGGCTGCATGCACTACCAGGCTGTGACTGACAACTTTGGCATGAAGGCTGAAACTTGGGCCAGACAGCGGGGCACAACCCCACAGGATCACATACAGAATTTGTGATCTAAATAGCAGGGGGATTACATTTAATTTTATCTGATGCGGCTGGGGGGATACAAAGGCAGCCAAAAAGTGACAAGGCTTATACTTCAGAAAAAGACTCAACTGTTGCCCCTGATCACAGTAAAGGGAGAGGACGGGTTCTCTGAAGGCCCCTGGAGTTCTTCAACAGCCTCTGTGACAGCCCTGTGTTTTTTTTTATGTATGTCTGAGTAACTGAGGCTATGTTCAAGAAAGTTTCTGAGTTTTCAGTCAAGTTGTACATTGCAGCATTTAAAGCACTTGCTTAGTAAGGCCACTTTGCTAATGTACTGATAATTATATTAAATACAGCATAAGGAATCAATACAAACAATCTGTCCGTCACTGTGAAAAATAGTAAAGCCATATAATCAAATAAGCAAAAGGCAGAAAGCAATTTCTCACCGGTAATGTAACAGGCATCAGAGGATCGCAAAAAAAGGACAAGACAAAAGAAGATTAATATGTCTGAGTCAGAAGAAAACTCACCACTCTTCTGTGTGCAGTGGCTGTCGGTGCAGAAAGAGGTTTCTAAGAGGCAATGGGTGAAGACAGTGAGTTGTGGGTGAGCACCAGCTTTACCGTTTAACCTTTATGAAGCCGCATACAGGTACAGTATGCACGCCACATCAACATGCAACAATGAAGCGTTGTTCCTGTATCTGTATGTCTGAACAGGACCTTTACACATTATAAGGTGAAGCAGAAATCTGTCTGATTTAGTAATCTCCCTCCAGCAAATCCTGCGCCAAATCTGGGTGCAGTAGTCGAGTGGAGGGAGCCAAGTGCATTAGCCGTTGTGGCATCATTAGGCAATACGGCCTACAGAGAGCATTAGTCACTTGATTAGAAATGATAAAACAATAAGCCACACAGTGTAGCACTTACAAACTGATCTGAAACTGTCACTCAAGCACTGTAATTACATTAGCAGTTGTTTTGCATTACAGTGAACTTTCCGTGAGGGTAAGAGAAGAGCTCAATGGCAGTGGCAGGAATGTACTGCAAGCAACAGAGACATGAAGACAAGAATGGGAATGTTTCACAAGGAAGGGTGAATGAGTGCAACACTTGGCTTGGCTCTCTACTGTGTGTGTGTGTGTGTGTGTGTGTGTGTGTGTGTGTGTGTGTGTGTGTGTGTGAGCCTCCAGTACCTGTGTTTTTTGGGCTACTGGGGGCTTGAGGCTGGGGTCGAGGGTTACCCGGTCAGAGCGTGGCTGTCTCAATAGGGGGTCTTGACACACAAAGCCTGCGGGGACACAGAGGAGCCATAAAGGGGTGTATCGATGACATCAGGTCTTAAATATCTTATTCATTCCCATGACCTTCATACATTGCATCAGTGTGTAAGAAGCAAAAGTAGAACCGGGGACACAGAAGCAATAAATTACATGTCAACATTATCTTTAACAAAATCATGCTTACTCAAAGACATTATATTTGCATTAATAACATTTTAGTCAAAAAATAAAAAAACGTTTTGATGTGAGTTGCAGTAGATGAGAAGACATTTAACTACATGTGATGCTACAATAAGTATATAGTTAGCTTAACATAAAGACTAGAAACAGGGATAAACCATAGACTGTATATAAAGGTGGACAACTCAACAGCTCCCCCAAAAGTAAAGCCAAAACATCCCAATTGCCCCCTGGTGGCTGGCTACATTTTAAGTCATAAGCCCCGCCTCCTCCATGTTAGCACATTGTACAAACTGAAAAGTCAAAGTGCATGTCAAATAAATGTTTCCCAAAGATGGTTTCTATCATTTTAGGTAGTTCTTCTTATGTTTTTTCAAGTGTTTGTTTTTTAATTAATTATTTGATAATATAGAAACAGGGTGTCACATCAGGATTGACAACTAAGTGTTCTCGCGATTGGCTCAGACGGCTGTATAGGTAGGAACTCAATCACTACTGTGCAGACTCTTGCTCCACACGACATCACCAGCACAAGATGGCAGCTCCCGTATCCGGGGAATTTTGGCTTCATTCTTTACAATGGGAGGAAGTGGAGACGAATCATCCATCTTTATATACAGTCTATGGTTTAAACAGCTAGCCTGGTTCTGTCCAAAGGTAGCTACATCTGTCTACCAGCACCTCTAAAGCTTATTAATTAACAAGTGATATCTTTTTTTTTTTCTGTAAAAACAACACAAAAAAAAGTTATAGCTGGGGTTACGTGGCAGACTATTTTTTGTCTCTGAGCAGTTGCCAGGCAACCAGCGGAGACTCTAGGAAGTTACAGCTCGTATCCCTCATTGTCACAGGTGTACAGGTGCTGGTAGGTGGATTTTGTTACCTGTCAGAGAGAGCCAGGCTAGCTGTTTCCAGACAGACATGAGAGTGGTATCGATCTTGACATCGCTATTCCTTTTAACTTTTTAGTCAGGGGATGAGTTTTCTTATAGTGACACTTTACTCTGGATTTTTACTGCTCCACATATTTACATTTTAGCTCTGTGATATTTGATTAGGGTGGAGGGGAAATTTTGCAATTCCCATTTGCCACTAAGATGTTCCCACACAGTCAGTAAGATGTAAATCTCTGATCTTCTGTTTATTACTTCCCACACTCTCTCAAAGCTAACTAGTGGCCAAAGTTGTATCTTGCAGCCACACTTGAGTTGAATTAAGTCTATTGACAGCTTGGAGCCCGAGGCTATTTGTACTACCTCATCCAAGCCGTCAGGTAAGAATCAGGCCCCTGCTATGCTCTTGCCTAAACACAGCAATTATCACAAACATGGGTGACACGGAGCTGACAGCTACACACAGGCGGAAAATGAATGCTAATGGAATGCTATCATTATTTACAGGTCTGGGATGCAGCCCAAGTGTTATCAGCCAACAGCGACTTTGTTTGTTTGGTACTTAATAGATGTGCTATGTTTTACATGCCACTGCTCATTTTCCCCAGACCCGAAGTAACGTCTCAGTCCAAAGATAACTGGCAATTTATGATTCTACTCTTTCATTTAATGAGCCAGAGGGGAGGGTTTCAAGCCACAGCATGGCCTAGGCTGAAACTTGCATGCATATTAATGTGCACGTACACACACGCACGCAAACACAAACAATAGCCATTCCTTTAATATCATTAGGCAGAGACCACAGATAGACTTAATGGTTCAGTGCCAGTTTAGATGGACGCCTGCTAATCAGAGGGCTCTGTGTATCCTGTGAATGGTAATAAGCATAAATCAGAGGATTAAGTGAAGTTAAATAATCAAGAGATTGACAAGGATAAAAAAAACTCTCAGTCTGAATGTGTGCACCTCTGTATGTGGTAGTTGTCAGGGCATGAGATTCTTCTTGGTTTAGGCTTACATATCACAAAATATTACAAGCACCTTTTCTGCATGATAATTCAATAATTAAGAAGGAGGAGATATAACAGTATTGTATAAACAGTGTTTATCTCTGCCCTGGGCCAGGCATGTTTTTATGTCTTCACGCTAAAGATTGCTTTAGTTTGACATGTCCGATCCGGTTTCTTAAGAAAGGCTTAATGGCTACAAAACAACAAAGGCCTCTGTTGACAATTTTGTTCAAAAGTCATTTACTTCTAATTAATGAAGGCTGCAGTTTATTCTCTCAACACTGGAGCTCCCATTATGGGAGCTACTTTCTGCTGTTTGCACAAACTCAACTAGTGGAACGTAGAAAAACATTAAACAATGGAAAACTGTCTCCACCTGTCTGAAATCTGCTGGTTACAAGAAATGACAACTACCATCTACACTTTTGGAATGGGACAAATGAGGAAAATACAGCATCATTACAGTTCATTTCATATTAGCTTCAACAAAATTAACATCTTTATCCCAATTATATCACTCTGCAATGAATAATCTCGAAATTTTATCAAGATAAATGTAGATGTTACCTTTTTTATTCTT
Source organism: Nannoperca australis (assembly GCA_036023655.1). Lineage (NCBI taxonomy): Eukaryota > Metazoa > Chordata > Actinopteri > Centrarchiformes > Percichthyidae > Nannoperca > Nannoperca australis. The sequence continues at coordinate 34,327 of JAVQJD010079723.1, forward strand.
CTTTCAAATCTAAAGTATGAGCTATTAAAGTTGAACAGATTTTTATAAGGAGAGGTTGAGGAATTATTTCAAATATATGCATTGTTAGTAAAACCAAATCTCTAATCGTAATATTTTTTCTATGACTTTTAATGTGCTGTAAACTGCTTTAAGGTTTTTCCTCCTCTGTTAATTGTGTTGCGGTTAACAGAAGGGCTTCAAGGCTTCTTTTCTTTTGATATATTTGATGTTCTTTACTTCACCAGCATATCATTTACGAACATAATGGATTAAAACATCTATTTATAAGCAGTGAATTGATACAAACTAAATGCAATCATTTGTGCAAAACTTTGCAATCAAATGGAAGTTGCATGTAGTCATTGTTTCAGCATGCACTCACCCACAAGCGAAAACATGTCTGCAATCATGCTGGCCTTTATCTTCAGATCCAAGGGCGCATCACTGTAAATAAGTCGATAAAAACAAAGAAATACATATAGAAGTGCAACATAGAGCTAAATGAGTCAACTGTCATAAGAACATACAGGTTACTTGTCTAATAAAGAATCAAATGATTAAGACAATGTCACTCACCAGGCCAGGGAGGGAGAAAGGTTCACCTCTAACAACCAGGGTTTGAGATTGGAGTCAATGAGCACATCAAAACCATACAGTTCTACAGAGGCAAACACACAATGAATCAAAACGTTTTCACCACAGACTGGGAAGTCAGCAGAGAGTAAGCAGAATTAGAAATCTCTAAGATCTGCTCACTGAAAATAAAGGATGAAGGGTATCAAAGTCACAAGAGTTTTATCATAGCCCCGTTATGTGGCATTTGGCAACACGGCATATGCCATTCTGCTACTGATTACATGCATGTTATATACCCAATCACTCAAGAGAGAAACATTCACCAAAGCCTGCTACTGAGGGATTGGCTCAATTACACTAACTAAGTACATACACATTTCATCTGTCATGAAGTTGCTTACGTAAGACAGCAGATCAAAAACACGCTGTGGCTCTGAATATTTTCATACATACAGTCAATAATTTTCTCATGACAGGGAAGGTTAAACAGTCTACATATTGTCACGACATATTATCAAGAAGGACGACGTTCTAATGGGTACCAGAAAAAGCTTCACCCCATCATAAAGTTAGTATCTTAATAAAATATGAACTAGAAGTACAAAGCTGGAAATGTGACAGTGTGTCCAAAAAGAAAGAAACCTGGAGAATTAAAAGACCTTAAGCTATATATTGTATATAATTCACTCCAGTAATAGCTTAGCTATGACTGACACAATAAGAGCCTTATACAAAGTGGTAAGGAAGTTCCCCCATGTAAAAATGAATCGATTCTAGCCAAATCTTCCCTCTCGTTGACTGATATATGGCTCACTACGACAGAGTTGGCCTATGTGCCCCATGAAAGCCCTCACACTGCTCTGGGGAGTGTCACCCTATAAGCCAAGGACCCGCCAGCCCCGGCAGCAGCGTGCAGGGAAACCACAGTATTTTTCAGGGATAGGGCAAAGCCCAGCCATAGAGCCAGAGGAAAAAGCCTTCTAATAGCACTTCAAAAGAAAAGACTGTGTTGAGAATTTGCCAGGGGGGTTGGGGGTTTCAAAGCTGCCATAACCAGCACTGTTTGTTCAGGCATCTCAGGTCAGTGCCAGTGTTAAGAATACAAAAGCCAGCGTGACAGCGAGCAATGGCTTGATATTGCACTTGGTTGAATAATGGTGGGCTGGGAAATTCTAGTTCAACAGGATAAGTTACATTTATCAGGCTGTACATTACTTTTTGTAGCAGAATGTGGAGACATTGTCTGACAAAGAGCTTTGTCTAAATCTTTGGTGGTGTGTTTGCTTTGAGATGTAACAAAGTCAATGACTTTGTGACTAATTTGCTTGTTTGTCTAATCTCAGGCTGATCTTTGAACATGTGGTCTTATTTAATGTTTATTTTATTATGAGATTTGATTTTGATTTCCTTAATCCAAGATAACATTAACTCTGAACTGTTAAAATTTATTTATCAGGAGCTATAAGAACAGAGTGTGGATCTTTTGTCTATCAGTCTACAGTATAATGTTGTTTCCGGAATAACTATCAGCAGATAATCAGATAGTTTTGCTAATGTGCTATCCAAAGTCCCAGGCCGTATGCATTTAGTCTTTCAAATAAAGTACTGGTACCGTTGACTGATGATCCTCAGGGTTATCTCAGCTTTGGATGGGAGGCTACAAATGTATAACATATAGCCTGTGTTACAAAATGGGGGCATGGAGTTTGAAAGACATGGGCATTTAGCAGACAGGGAGACTCTAACATAAGACGCTATCAAATTGCATTATAAGAAATGTAGGATTCAGGGATTTTCCAGGCTGCTTTCATTTTGACCACTCCCTCAACTTAATGGAAGTACTCTTTTAAGACTGTAACATTTCCTCAAAACATTCATTGTATGTTTTTTCTTTACTTATGTTTTCATAACAGTATTAAGGCTTACTTGGAGAAAATGAACACTGGATTTAGTTCTTTATTGCTATATTACGTGGGTCAGGAGCTCAAAATATGCTAACATCAGGAGGTCCAAATTGGTGTAAATGCAAACTGAACAACGTTTGCCATACATCCCTGAGCCAACACCTGCAACTGGAGCTGTTACTGCCATCTTTAACTTCTTTCACTTCTGAGGATGGACTGGACCCCCACTGCTCAACAGTACTCGCTTGAGCAGAGCACTGTGATTTTATTTTCCACTTGCAGGCTTATCCCATTCTATCCACTTTTGTGTAAGAACACACGCACAGATTCAGAGTCCAAAAATGAGACGGAGAGAGTGCTTGTGTCATAAAACATTATGCATTAGTCTTGGGGAACAGAGCGCTGGAATTAATGGGTTTGTGCCTGCAGTGCCTCACCAGTGGCACCACAACAACAGGGGAAAATGGGGACGTGTTACACCGCCTCACCAGCCCCCGACAAGCTGACTCCATGTGCCGCGCATTTTCCCCCAATTAGGAGCAGACGCCGCTCGCTGCTAGACACGTTTGTTCTAAGGCTCGACCGCTGTGGGGGGAGCGCTGTTAAATTTGCCCGCAGAGAGCCCACAACAAGCAACAAAGACAAGGAGAAGAGAGGCAGCGAACATCTACATCACACCCATTAAAGAGGGAGGGGGAGAAAAAATTGTGACAGAGAAAAGGGATGATGAAGAGCACTTTTCTGTTTTTTTATTTATTGGATGGGCGCTGCTGGAAACTTCACCACAAGAGACAAACGCCCAAAAACAATAATCTTCCCACCCTGGCCATGCAGCCTGTTGGTCCACAACAACAACAGCAACACAAAGTATTTCCTTTATGTGTGTTTTTTTCATAGGCGAGGACAATCAAATTACTTGCATCATTCTGAGATAAATTATTGCCACTGAACTGTTTCACTGCTGCTGCAGGGAGCACAGCGGGGAAGCTTGGAGCCACAATTATGAAAACACTCTGAGGACAACAAATTAAAGTTACAGTTAACACTCGATAGCCCTACTATGATAGCGGGGCCCAATCCATGAATCATTCTTAAAAAAGATTTTGAGTTATACAGCAGCCACACTGTCATCACAGGCATACCAACACTGTGCTGCAGTGTGGGAGTCTCTGACAAATGTAAAACAGGGAGAGTGGTTCACAGACGGGGGGATCCAACCACACTCAGCACTTAATGAGGGACGTTCAGTGGAACACAGGACCAGTAAGTGGAATGTTTTGTGTGTAATAAAATAGGCCTTTGGCTTGGCTAATCAGATCTTAGTCAAAACATCTCGTAATCAGCATCCCTCAGCAAAAAGCCTGTCCATTAATCACACAGCAGCGGCAAGGAGCTGCATGGGTGGCATTTTCTCCCCACAGACACACACACATTCACTCTCTCTCACACACACTTCTTACCGATGTAAAACAAAAAATCTGTTGTTTTTATTTCTTCCCACATGAGACATTACGAAAGCTATAAAAAGATTTTGTTACAGTGTGCCCATTTAGATACGGATGTGTAATTTGAGCAAAGGGAAGAAATCCCATTTGAAAACAATAAACATTGTATTAAAGGCATTAATAGATGTTAAAATGGCAGGGAACAATTTGCAGTAAATTAAGATTATAATGTGCTTTATGATCTTGCATGGCTCTCTTCCAGACCAGCCAGAGACCGTATAAAAACAATAAACAATGGCTGCTTTTATCTGCACATTCACTGCCCTAACATGCACATATTCGCTGCCCGGCATTCTGATGCTTTACCTGCTTGCTATTACAGGCAGCTGCCAAAGCCCAGGATGATTGCTGGGTACATTGTAGGTTGCAGGAGGAGTGGGAAAGTAGTAAGGATAAGTGCAAGAAGAAGAAAAAGGGAGCTGTAGCTGACAATGGCTGACTGAACATGACTCCTTGGTGGTTTGGATGGGTTTTATATAAGAGACAAGAAAAAGCCCACAAAGGTATACCCTCCCTGAAGCCCTGTGTGTTTGTAAAAACATGTGCTTTACACTGGTTCCTACATGTCTCTGTATGCATACTGTCCATACATAGTCACGCACAGGAAGATTGCATGCAACATGACCACACCGTGAGAGACAGATCAACAGAGAGAGGAGGAGGGTGGTCCTCTGGAACCGTCAGTGTCTCTCTTTGGAAACTTAATCCTCTAGACTATAAATGCTGCAATTAACTTGCTCGGGGCCATCTGAAGAAAACAAAATTACACTAGATTCAATGGTAAACAGATACGGCTGAAGTAGGGTAATGGGCAAGTTCACAGCAGACCACAGTGTATTAGGTGTCTTAGTAAAAGGTGTAGAACCTAATTGCTACACAATGACATTTATGTAGTATGTATGTCTCTACAGGTCTCCATAGGCTCATTTATAAGATTTCAAGGAACTATACCAAAGAAATATCAGATGCTTTTGTTCATGCAGAAGCATAAAGTTCTGTAAGTATGGTGCTGTGCAATATGTCAAGTTACATGGTTTCACTGAACACTCCGTAAAGCATTTCTGCCATTGGGACATGGCAATGTTATTCCAGATTCACCTGAATGAGTGAATGAATGATATGATATGAAAAGGAGCAAACTTGTTTTTCATTCCTGATGTTCACTCTCACATGAAAGATATGTGGCATCTGGTTGTTTACTCATATTTATCAAGTGCGTATGAGAGCCAGGTTGAGGCCTAGTAAGCAAAATTTCCCTGTAAATACCTGCATGGTCACCATTCACACCCTGGGCTAATGTGGTTTTTCAACCTAGAAGTGATGCTCAGGGCGCAGATAGCATCTTTATGCAGGCGACTGTCTGATGGTTTGAGTCCATGCTGTTACGTGCCCAATACAGGCTAAACAACCACCAATCAGGGGGGCTATTATGTCTACAGAAGCCCGTCACAGCTGCGAAGCCCTTTATTTTTCTAACATCTGAGAGGTGAAAGAGAGTGTGAGCTGGAGAGCGAGAATTATAAACAAACAGAAACAGCAAGAGAAAAGGAAAAAGAGAGTGAAAAAGAGACAGCGGTGCTGAGGGAGGCTTGGCCAATGTGCTCGCTTTCAAACCCCAAATCTCAGAGAGACTGCCAGACAGAGAGAGAGAGCGCAGACAATTAGTGCCAACACTAACATGGGTAATGGCTCCAAAATGGAGTTCACACGAGCCCGCTGCCGGGCAGGAGCAGCCAAGAAAACAGTAAGCCTAAATCAGGCAGACCTGAATGGTAACAGAAAGGAGGAAGCAAATTCCTGCTTCAGTCAATAGGCCCTCCGTGACCCGACAGCCAGTCAGAGGGCACGGACAGGCAGGAAGGCTCCACACTGAGGAATGACTGTCTACAACCTCAGCTATGATGGAACTGCTGGACAATGATTATGAAACTGAAAGGAAATGTGAGGGGTGTGGTCATGTGTATGACTGTGTGTGAGTGCATCTGCACTGCGAGCAAAAAAGGGAGTTTGTCCAGAGTTCAGATTTCAGGAAATTCTTGTGAAGCTGCAATTCTGAAGCATCTCATTGTCCCGAACAGCTGGTATTACTGATGTTTATATCAGTACAGTTGCAAACGTGTTAAACTCCGGCAGACGTGATTGATTTACTTACTGTACAGTCAAACATTTAAGAAGAGTATGAAATGATTACCAAAGCAGTTTGTTTTGTGAGGAACAAACATCTTGCAGGCGGTGGCTATCTGTAGTTCAGCACTCAGTACAGCTTTTATGATGAGGTCCTCCACCTGTCTCATCAGCACTGGAATAGGCAAAATTGAGAGATGATTTATCTGTGGCACTCTTATGCTTTTGTTAATTGATAGACAGTCTTTGTTGGCATCTGAGGGAAAAAACTGAGCAGGGGTTCAGAAATGCAAGTGCAAACTGGATCAATTTGACTCAAACAAAAAGGAAAAGATGAAAAGGATGAGAACAGGAAGAAAAGTAAGGTTTCACTCACATGTGGTGTCCTTCCCCTCCTGCTTCAAATACCTCAACACTGCACTCATACTCCACTTGTTCCCATAATCCTCAACTTCAGGGTCATCGCAACTGAAAAGGAAGAAATGCACTTCAAACGCTCAAGTTATAATAAATGGACGAGTCAATCTGGTTTCCCATAACAGCTCCCCATTCAATGTATGTTCATCATTGATGAAAGTTACCTGACATAAGCGCTACTCTTTTTGTTCACGCTGTAGTTAGTGAGATGCATGAACGTGTTCTTAATGCTCTTTGAAGTCCGGTCGTACTTGACTGTGGCAAATCTGTGGACAGACAGTTTACTTGCACAAGAAAGAAAATAAACTTAACTTGTCGTCCAACAATTTCACTACTTATCTACCAAAACGACCGCAGCCATAAGGCTGACACTTGATTGAATGATGGGGGCACTCTGGAGAGAGATTATTTTCTGGCAGTGTTTGAGAGGAGTGGATGCCGCATGTGCAATAATGAGAATTCCTTGGCACGCACTGTGTACCTGAATACCAACACAACCCGAAGGAATGTCAAGAGATAAAAGCGTGATTCTGAAATTGGCCATGATTTATTGCTCACAGTTGATAATCAAGCCAGCATACAAGAGGGCGGTGGCACTCTGTTTCCAGCACGTACCCCTATCAGACTGAAGAGAAAAGAGACAATTGTTTCATAAATCATCTACCCTCTCCTGACCTACCTGTGCCTGACAACAGTCTTCTCTTGGGTTAATAAATGATCCTTGCTCTAAATACCAACATCCAATAAATATAGTGCAATTACACCGAGACACAATCAGCAACATTTGATGATGCACACATCCTACAGCTGGAACAATGGACCGCTTTGTTTCAAAGTCGCCACCACAACAACCACTGAACAGCAGCTGATCTGAAAACTTGAGGCTGCCCTCTTCTGGACACTGAATGAGTACCAGTGTACGTATGTGGAGCAAGTGCATGGACCAGACAGCAGCTGCATCAGGCAACTGAAAAATGTGTTACAAGCCTGAAGGGAACAGAGCTTAATTACTCATATTACACAACAGTAAACTAATGTGAGTAAAAGTGTGTAAAATACATACATTCTCAATACTGAATTTACTGTATTAAAACCTTTCACTTTCAGGACTTTTATATGTTATTTATATCTTATTTTGTCAGAAGTCAAATCAAGAAAACAAACGTTATGCAGCTGTAAAAGAAAAAAAAAACAATCTGCAGAAATGCATGCTGGATTGAGAGCTAGTTTGTTAAATGTCAATTGTGGTGTAATATATATTTTTTGACCCCAAGAAGATCAGTGATCACTGTGTCCGGTTATCAATAATGTCGCAAACAATGCAAAACCCCACACAAAGCTCACCTGGCCAGGCCCTCCTCATACACATAGATGAGGAGTGGATCGTATGATGTGACCAACACGTACATCCGCACATCAAACTTGAACTCTGTGAACAAAAACACATGTTGGGATAATTCACACAGATTATTCGGAATGCCAAAAACAATGCTTACAAATTAAGCCACATGCGTAGCAACGGAGCAGCAAAGAAGAACTCACCGTCTATCAGCAGTGGGTTATTAATATAGCGAGACACCAAGATGTTTTCATCCATTGAAATCTGATTTGGCTGCAGATGACACACAGAAATAAAAATGTATGAATAGCATTTCCATGGCAGGTTTTTTGTGTCTCACAGCACTCCCCCCATATATTAATTCACGCACAACAGCATTAAATAATGAATTCCAAACAGATGATGTGACACTGCTGTTAAGCATTAACATCAAAGAATCGTCCAAGCAAGAAGAGTTGGAAACTGCAGTGACACCGGCCATAGCAGGTCAACGTTAAATAACAGCCAATAAAAACACAATCTGGTGGTTTGGAGATGGGTCATTTATGAGGTTGAAATGTGTTGCAGGTGGCGAAGTTGAGAAGGGGATGGGGGGGGACGGGGGGTAACCTCAGGGTTGGCTACAGTTAAGAGAAAACCTGAACCCAAAAAAATGAACGTATTTCTTTCTTCTCTCCAAATATCACTCTGACATTCTTTCCACTGTTTCATAAAAGTGCCTGAGAAGAAGAAGGATCGTGCACATGTTTTTCAAGAGTGAGAACCTTGTCGAGCTCCTCCAAGAGCCAGGGCTTTGGAAGAGTGTGATTTACTCCACAAAGCTTATTAATGTCTGAAACACTGGTTGATACTTATTCAAAGGCAGCTGTATCTGTACAGCCCCCACCCCACCCTCACACACACACACACACACACACACATCTAGCCAACAGGCTGTTTCAGTTCACACAGTATTTTACAGTTAACTCCCACTAGATTTGCTTAATGTGAATCTGTGTTAACACATGAATCAGAAGGAATTTTACTTCACACACAAACAGAAAAGCTGACACTGGCACTGTCAGTAATCTTTGGTTAGCTTAGCTTAGCATAAATATTAACTGTTTCCAGTCTGTGCTAACCTAAGCTAACTGTCTGCTGGCAGTAGCTTCAATGTTATCCTACAGACTCTGTCGTGAGTGGTATCAATCTTCTCACCTCACTCGCAGCAGGAAAACAAAAGCTGTACGCTTGTTTCCGATAAAAAAAAAATATATATATCCCTTTAATACACAGCTTTACTCATACAGATCTCTCAATTTGTTTGCAACTTCTGTCCCATGTGCATGTGCCCACGTACAAAGTGAGACAATGTGTTGTTTGAGTCCCTCATGTTTGTGCTGTTTGACCAGCTATAAACACAGTAACAAACAAAAAAGCATACAAAGAACATGGCTTTTAGGTGAACCCATTTCCTATCTATACAAACACGTCTATTCACTCCGACCTCAATCTCAGGTTTATTTTGGTTCACTGCATTAGTCAGAAAGGGGTAAAAGTTCCCAACCAGATTTCAGATTTAAGGGATAAGAAAAAAAACATTCACAACATTTTAAACAGAATCATTCTTATCACAAGGTTCATTAACTTAGTTGACTTTTGCAGAGTTCTCAGCGCCGCAAACTATTATTACTCTTTTTTTTTTTTTATTAATCAATTAAGTACATTTTCAAGCGAAAATGCCAAACATTCTCTCAAATGTGAGATTTTTCTGCTTTTCCCCATTTTACATTAAAGTAAACTGAGTATCCTTTAGTTTTTAGACTTTTGGTCGTACAAAACAAACGTCACCTTGGGCTCTGGGAAATGATGATGTTTATTTTATTCTATTTTCCAATATTTTATAGATTAAACAGCAAATCAGTGACTTGATAAAATAATGGGCAGGTTAATTGGTAACGAAAATAATTAAGTTGCAGCCTTACATTCATCTCCAATGGCCTCTAGAAATCCTTCTAATCTCTCTCTCTTTCTAAGTCTTTGATTAAACTGCTCACAACCTGTATGCACACTGAGGATATACCCCGTTCTGAGGTGTCACAAGTGTACATTGCTTCATTCACGGAGTCACAAGACAAAAAGGTTGAGAATGGCTAAAATAGAGAGTGATAACTCCAGTGGGCAAAAATCACTCACATTGCTGACCAAGTAGATGCCTCGCCCTCTTGAAGACGCTACTGGTTTAATAATCCACGGGCCCTTGTCCTTGGCAAAACAATCTGGCATTGAGGCAGACAGAAAGACAGATTTAGAATGTATATTTCGAATGGGCAATGGTTGTTAACAAATTGTGAAGAGGGGCCTTACTGCAGAATTCCTGGTACTCAGAGGGAAGCACAAAGGTCTGAGGAACAATGTGGAAGTTTTTGAAGCCATGAGTCTGCTGCATCCGCTGGATGTTTTTATACAGGCGGTCTTTGCGTGTCAATTCATACGACCTGGAAATGAAATGAATTAAAACCACTCCGGAGCTTCGATACCGACAGAACAAAAATATATGCATACATAACAGCAATAGATCGCTCTGTGCATGATTCATCTGTGCATGATTCATTTCATGTTTCAGAGAGGCACCGGTCCAATCTAAATGCACTTTGCAGTGGAAGCCAACACACACATTGTCTGGGCTGACGTGCGTAGAATGGCTCAGCGGTGATATTTATAACACAGAAAACAACGGCAATACACTCCAAGATTTGAGCAGACTCTTATACCTGGGAAAGTGGTTGACTTTCTGGAAGTCTTGAAGGCTGCGTAGTATGTAAGGCTTCAGGTGAGATCCTGTCCACATGAGGTTAAAGTCATTACTGTTCGGGTGAACCTGAAAAATAAGACAGAAGGACTGACTTCAGTTGACACGCTGGTTAAAATCATTTAGACTCAGTACACACAGATCATTACAAAAAAGCGTAAAACCAAGTACAGCCATTGCTGTTCATACTGAATACGATCAGTAGAGTTTACAGTCACCAACAGCAGTGTGAGATTCTGACGATGTGATGATTGCACATGACAGCTCGGTTAAATTAAATCTAAGAAGCAGATCAGACACTAACTTGGAGAAACGCAGCCTCATTTTAGAAATTATGGCAAGAGGAAGGCCAACTCACTGATTTTCATCACCGTCATATTATTTTATCTGTTTTTGGGGGGGGGTTATTTCAACAATTTGTTAGGAGGCAGAATTCACATGTCTGCTCTGTGTCTAGGGGTGAGTCAGATGTTTGCAATAAAGCTTTATTAAAGTTTGGCTCTGTCGCGGCTGTGGTAGACACTCGTCTGCCTTTGATGATGGGCTAGCGGGAGTCAAGAAGCATTGAAATGACATAAAAAGGGAATTAATTGTAACGGCTTGGAGAGAGCAATAATGGGGATTGTGTGCCCTTGTGAAACAGGATTAGTGCTCTTGAGGTCAGTTTGTTTTTTTCCATGGGTGCATTCCCGGGTTTTGACATCAGCATTATCAGTCAGAGGAAATAAAAACAACCTTACTATCCCTTATCCTACACAGCAGAGAGGTACATAAATCGCATGCGCAGCTTAAAACAATTCAGTTTTGTACGATTCAGGCTGATCTTTTAAAATTGTACGATTTAGTGGAGAACATTACCTCATGGAATCCGTGATTGGTGAGTATTCCTCGTACCAGGCGGCTGTCTGTACGCACAATCTTGAAGGCCAGTTTGTAACGCTCTGAGCAAATGAAGCACACGGGACAAACATTTTCTTAGTATCTCAACTTCTTGGAGGCTCCAAATTCATATTGTCATTACTTGTCTCAGAGTTGTACCTCCAATAGAGCAGATGTTGCCATCTTTTGAAACAGCAGCTTCAGGGAAAAACAAGAGCACTGGGATGGTCTTGCTAAGGCCACTCCAGGAAATGCAGGGATGGTCTCTATAGTGGACAAACAATTAGATGATACACAGTCATAGTGAGAGGCCAATATTCATAATCTGGCATGTCTGACAACTACGGAACAGTCAAAATTCAAATAATCTGGAGAAGAAAACATTTCACACAGTGTGACAGTATCATAGAGATGCTCAAGATCTTTGACATTCACTCTCAGATGATGGGAACTAGGCTGCGTGGCTGGTTTACCTAATGCTGAGGGAATGTATCCTGACATGGTGTTTGTTTCAGTCAGGCAGATTACAGAGACTGAACCACACACTGTTTCAGGAGGCGATGGAAAATAACAAACCCAGGTCCTATACTAACAAACAGCCTTGTAAAACTGCAGACTATCTGATAGTACCAGACACAGCCCGCTTATCATGAGCTAAAAATAAGATAAGGTAGCATGATGATGGAGTAGGACTCAATCAGGCATGGACAGTCCAGATAAGCGGGAGAGGCATGTAAACAATTGCTGCCCCTAGCTTAAGTATCCAGGTATGTCAGAAAGTACAGCAGATATCCTGTCCACTGGACACTGAGCCATTGTGCCCTCAAACAAGATATTTTCATAATATTAAGCCTGTTGTTTATTTTGAACATAAATCACTATCAAGACTATTGAGATACCATACACACAAGACAAAAAGTCGATGTCATCACAGTAATATTTTAGCAAAGTATGTTAAATGTTAAAGTTAAATATGCAGATGTATTATTCGTTTAAAAAATACATAAAGGTCTCGCTCCTCTCATACGATCACAATTGATGAAAAAAAACACAACTAGCCACTTCATGAGCATCACTTACACTATAATAGACGTCTGACTGATCATATGGAGCTTTTGCTAGAAGATTGCTTACTGGATAGACAACAGTGCCAAAACAGTTGCCCTGAATCCATGAATGTCCAGCACGCATTTATTAAGTCTGCATGCTGATATGTGATCTGTAATATTATCAAGCACCTGTTCTTATGTTCATGTCCCTTGCATTATTTGCATTTATATACTGGAAATACTAAATTTACTGTCACACCATCAAAACAGCACTAGTCACCTGGGGGTTAAATCCTAATAATAAGCAATCCAAACTAATTCAGGAGATGGAAATTAGCCTAAAAGCAGGCACAGTGGTTCTGTGTAAGGTATGTCTAAGTATAGCTTAAGAGGGAATTAGTTGGCAGAGACAAGACAATATAGGCCAACTGTTGCAGCTATGATCCAGAGCTGGACGGCCTTCTATCTCATGTAGTTAAACAGCATCAATTATGCAAAATTAACCTGAAGGCTTCATTTTTTTTAAATGTGCATACATTATTCAACAGGGCTCAGGACATCTTCGGTAATCCCCCATAGATAAAATTACTCATTCAATAAATTACGACAAGCTTCAAAGACAAAGATTTTGGTACAGCTGAAAAATGAACGACTTTGATCAGCATGGTGTCACATGAATACTGTATTTAGAGGGAAGGTAATGTGAGGTATTCCAGGAGGATCAGTAGGCTAAGAACTGGCCCTAAGAGAGGCGTTTTATTCCGTCCTTAAGCTTTGACATATTGTTTCTGATGCTGGCTGCAGTATACCACGGTCACCATTATTTTATTCTACACTAGAGTAGTACAAACACTGTAGTACAAACACTTACTCCTGCTCGTCATCTGAGGAGGATTCAGAGTCCTCCTTATCCTGGATCACAACTGGCATCTTTACAGAAAAAGGGGTCGACCTGCCTGGTGAAATCTTCCAGGGATCAAGTGTCTAGGTTTTACCATGGTACCTACCACCTCCAACTGCAGTAAGAAAACACCATTGTCAATGAATAGCTAAGTACAACTCCAATTAACGCCAGTCCATTCATGCAACATATATTAATAACCGTGTTACTAAGGCTCGCTAACAAAGAATGTAACATTCGTACAGTCCTGAAACTGAAAGTGCTTAACATTTAGCACACGGTTAGCCGAGAACAGCTGCTTCGTAGTCTCTACCTGAAGTGGAAGTGACATTAACGCTATCTTTCTATTAATGTTTTAGTACAGAGAAGACGTTAAGATTAAACCTAGGCAGACAGAACAACAAGCGTTAGCTAAAAAAGACTTACATGCATGTTCAAGTAGGTATGGTAAGCTAACCAGGTGAAGTCTGCTTAGTTTGACACCGCTTAAGTAGCCGTTTTTATAATGCCATACACATAAACACCAACGTAAACTCGCCTTTATCTTTTTCTGAGAGCCTGCTAACTGTTAGCTAGCTTGTATCACCGGGGCCAGTTGATCATCGCGGTTAATCTTCCCGGTAACTACAACAACTGAGTAGCAACAGTGCACGGAGCATGCGCACTGGCGGAGAATGTTTATTTGGCCACCTGACCAAATTTTGCAGTGCAGTGCATCCATCCAGCGGCGAGGCGCGCGGTGGATGTCACAGTAAATATTAAACAAGAAGAGCTCATCTCCTCCTCAGTGTAAAATCGTAATTGTTCTCAAATAGCAGATGTGGTCGTAGGATAATAAACGTGTGCGATAAATTACACTTGGGTCTAAAAGTAATGAATGAAACCAGTGGATTGCATGGCTCACAAAACCCAACTGCTTATTACTGCTGTATATCAGTGTTTTTAGTGTTAAGTTGGTGTTTACACGAGCACATATGTGACATAGAAAGTTAGTATTTGTAGAAAAACTTTTAATTAGGCCTACAAACACAATCAGATATGTTACTATTTATACCATTGATACACACATTACTTAACAAAGATAACTGACAAACTGAAGTACTTAAAATGTTGCAAATGGCCATTCAAAGTCACTGAATGATGTAACAACTTAGAAGTCTTTGAGCGGATTTGACGATTCAAACCGAAAATAGTCCACTCATTCCACTGAAGCAGATTTAACGAAGACACAAGTCACTACAGAGCGTCCTCTCGCTCCACATCTGTTCTTTGTTCGAACGCAGCCTGACGTACAGTCTACAGGTGACTGGATGTCTTAATAGCTATTGGCTGGCGAAGAAATTAGGCGGAACCTGAACGCTGGTATGGGCCAATCATATGAATGGTATGATTGGATGGAGCCATTTCTTAAGCTCTGTTATTGGTCGACCCCACAGTCTAAAAATGACAGACTCACAATTGTGAATAGAACACCATACTCTGTTGGCTTCAGTCCTACGTTATTATTTTATATCTAGTTCTCTTTTTCTCTCTCAGTAGCATGTACACACTGTAATTTGACAGACGCCGACAGGTAAATATACGCACCATTCGTGTTATTTTTTATCATAAAAGGATCACTATTTGTGTTAACCCGTTTACAGCAACGTTAGCCTGTTTTCACGTTAGTTGTTGCTGAATGTCACCTGCTAGCTGACAGACAGTCAGTCTCCCTGTGATGCGCGAGTCAGGTAACACACAGCAGACTGTTCAGTCTGTTATTCTGCCTGTAACAGAGCCTGCTAGCTGCCCTTGCACTGGCCTTCAGTTTGAAGTTGTTGATCCTGCAGTGAACAGACGTTTTGTCTCTCACAGGTGCGTCTCACAGAAAGAAACAATGGGTCGCTTTCTGAACGTCCTGCGGAGCTGGCTGGTGATGGTGTCCGTCATCGCGATGGGAAACACCGTGCAGAGTTTCAGAGATCACAGTTTTTTGTCAGAGAAGCTCTACACAGGCACACCAGAGTTTGGTGAGCAAGCTAGGTTTGACTGACAAAACGCAATGGACATTACAGCTTGATGACACTATTAAATATCAGTATCAGTCAAGTGTTAATGAATTGGTGATATGATGAAAAATCCCAACCAAATAAAGTCAGATGTGATGTTATAAACCATTAGCCAAAGAGCAACTGTATCATCACGTTTATGTAAACAATAACAACAGTTAACAATCTTCAATGTTAGACACACGGATACTGGTATTTTGAGGTCAATATTAATATCTGTGAGTTAAAACCACACTACCTAGGTGCTGAGGAGCACAGATAAGATTACATGAAATGTTGTTATTAAATAATTAAATATATGTACCAAACGGGACATTTCATAGTTAACAAAATAATCATGTCAGTGCTCTCTGGTGGACACTGCTAAAGGTGACAGTGTTTCTAAAGACATTTTTTTTGACAATCAGTACTTCAATTTCTCATAACTTATCAGCCAACATATACTGATAGCAATATAGGGTTTGTGATAAGCTAATATCAGTCTTTAATATTAATAATATAAATCTTTAATATTGGCCCAAACAATGTATCAATCAGGCTCTTATCAGACTTTTGTAAATAAATGTATGTAGTCAGATTTGCCCTCTGCTGATTCTCCACTGCATAGGATATACAGATGGCTATATCATATTTCTTTTTCCATTCCTTCCCCGTTTCCTTAGTGAATGGTCTCCAAGCTCGAACATTTGGGATTTGGACGCTGCTGTCATCGATCATTCGCTGCGCCTGTGCCGTTGATATCCAGAACAGAACGTAAGACAGCTTCTCACTTCCTGCACCTTTTTCCTGTTGGCCGTCTTCATGTGTTCTTACTGTGTGTCACACCGGCTCCTGCAGGCTGTATCACATCACCTTATGGACGTTTGTGCTGGCGTTGGGCCACTTTCTGTCTGAAGCTTTCATCTACAAAACTGCTCCTCTGACCATCGGGGTCATGGCACCGCTCATCGTGGCAAGTGAGTGTGGACTAGGAGAGGAGTGATGGGAAATATATTTACATTATCCCTTCAATGATTATATTTTAGGTTTTAAAAGGTATTAAACATCCTAATAGTATCTTTGTGTATTTGTCTAGGTTTCTCTATTGTAGGAATGCTGATTGGATTCCAGTGTATCCCAGAGTCACAAGAGGAAGTCGGAGCACGACAGAAGAAGCGTAACTGAATCCCGGCAGTCAGATTTTCCACCAGACACGTGGACTGTTCCCAGTGTGCTGCTTCTTGCCTTGAACAACACGAGATCTGGATTTAAACACATTTTCTATTGCAGCACTTCCTATAGACTATACACACCTCTGTCTGGGCTGAATTTAATGTTTTTAATCAGATATTTTACTGCTGACAAAGGTGTGCTGGTTTATACTGTAGTTAATTTATTCTCAAGGGGTCAATACACGGAGGTTTAATTTTGTTCATTTTGCATAACTGTGATCACAGCAAAAGAAAAAACATGTCAGTGCTGAATGACATCCATGTGTGTGCTCATTAAGAAGGTTTTAAAAAAACTTTATCAGGGTAATGGCTGTGTTGTCGCTGAGTGAAATGATCACAGAAATAATCCAGTGTAGATTCTTTCAGAATGCAGCAGATCACCGCTTTTCTATCATTTTTTTTATTTATGATTTACCAAAGACCTCTGATGACTTCATTCATTACAAAGTACCACAAACACGTATATCAGAAATTATTCTTAATTTTCGTTCTGTGCTGTGAAACATTTGTACACCCTTTGAATTTGTGCATAATTATTGTCCTATAAAACCCTTTTATGAAATAAAAATATATGATTTTTTTATGTTTTCTACTAAAGTAATAAGCAAATTGTATGTATTTATTAACAACAAATGAAAAAACATCACTGAGACATCTTTTTTCCAAGGGTGTATTTGTGCTTTTGCATAGTTTTGATAAACATTGAGTATTTTGTGCTGCTCAGATCTCATATTTGGGTTGAAATGAGAGGTGAGACAGCACTGTAAAATGTCCTAAAAATGCCACTGAAAGAACAACTAGCAGCTCTTAAAATCACAAAAGAAAATAGGAAAAGACAACTAGCCACATCAAGTAAAACATGGATGACAAACTGTTCAAACACTGGTTACAAAGCATGAACTACATTTCTCAGGAACAACTCTTACATAAAAACATTTTCTTGTGCAAAATGACAACTGCAGTAGTTCGATTTGCTTCATCCCTCCATCACGTTTTGTGCTGTGCGGACATTCCTAATGTTTCAGACGCATGTCATTGGAGTTATTAATTAGTTACTAATGTCTATTAGAGATCACTTACAGTAAAACAAGGACAAAACTGACCTTCCAAAGTGTACTCAGATGCACAGCATCAATCATACGTATAATCAGAAGTAACACTTCTGTGTGATCCTGAGTGGCAGCCAGAGATGATATGAAAGCCTTGTTGAGCCTCTGGGTAAACTGACTGCCATGACAGGAAAACACGTCACAGTTATTAGTCTGCATTTAACATATGTATTCTAAAAACAGAACACTCAAATGAACGCCTGCAGCAGCGTAAAGACTGACTTCAGTTGCACATAATACTAATCCAATGTTAGGAAACAATCACAGTTTAAATATTGCTGCATAGAACACTATTTTAACATTAAACGGGAGGGACGGTAAAAGCTGAGGAAACTATTAAGTTAAAAGTGTTGCATTGTACTGACAGGATGTAAAACGCCTACATTGGATAATTTTGTCTAGGAATGTAAAGACCATTAACGTTCCAAGTGCATTCCCTTTGTACATGATTGTCTTGTGCTTGCTTTGGGATGAGCTAAGTTGCACTTGGGTTATTAGTATGATATGTACGATTCACTCTCCACGTCATCACTCTTCACAGCAGCTTTTTCTTCTTCATGGCCATGTGTGCATGTTAATGCTTGTTGTCGGTATTTCAGTCTTTATCTGCACACGGTGTCTTTGACAGAGGGAGCGTCTGTCCTCCTTATAACTTCCTCTATTTCAGGATGATTTCAGGTGGGGTGACGCCTCCTTCAAGATCAGCTGTGTGCTTCTGTAAAGGACGTAGACAGAGAGCAATAATTCTAAACTCATCGGAGCATTCAGAAAGACAGCACAATGTTAACACAGACCAAAATGATGCTGCACTTGACTTGAGTATTAAACATCTCAAAACATCTCTTGCATCAAATCAATGTACTCCTCTCAGTTAGTACTTGTCAGTTAATCACAAATGGTCTCTTTAAATCTTCCTTTAAAAATTTGATTTGGTTAAAGCAAAACAAGTTCACGCACAGTGACAACAACAAAAGCTACAACACTAGAAATGTCTCAAATCTTTATGATGGCTTTTATAGGAGAATGAAATCCCATTACACATAGATACATTGCTTTCTTTCACAGTAACAGCAGGTAACCCTGTTTATTTTCAGAGATGTGGAGCCGAATGTACTGTAGTTCAATAATTATTATTCATACCTATATTTCTGTTTTCTTGAAGAATGAATTAAATAATCTGGAAGTTTTATAAATTATAAATAGAAGATGAGGTAAAATCTTACTGGTTTTGAAGCTTCAAAGAGTGTGTGCCGCTTACCTTGGCAGGTGTGTGTTTTGGTTTTTGTGAGGTTGTGGGTTTATGTCAAGACTGTTGTTTCCGGGAGTTGCTGCACTCTGTGGCCCCATAGTCCTGCACCAATGACATGGAGCCTGTCGGCTGGAACCATAGCTTGGGTGTCACGCCCAGAGGAGCTACCTCATCCTTCACCGTCTCCTCCATACCACACAACCATCACCACCACCACCACCAGACTGCCATCCACCACGAGTATTTGTTTGGCATTATTTATTTAGATATATCTTATCTTATTCTTATTCACCTACAACAGATAATGTCCAATAGCTGTGCCTGTAGCATTAATTATCTTACTGCTGGTCTCATTTCTAACAATTAAACAGAACTTGCTCATTCATAAAACGTGTCCTTGTTTGTGGTGGTCTATTCAATATTAAAGTTCTGTTAGTATGGATTACTGGAGGATTTTTATATTTTAGCTGCAATTGAGCAGCAGAAGACACAATGTGAAGTAAGATTTAGTTTAATATGGCATTCATTGTTAAAAATGCAAAACTGATTCTGTGCAGCTGGAGGCCATTGAGTTTGGTTTTCTGTTTCACAAAATGTCATTATGTGATATGTTACATACATGTGCACCAGTGACCAAAAAGATGTCTTTGTTTCGGATGATGTATATCCCTGATTGACTACATAAATTGAACCTGATTTTAAGTAAAAAAACAGTGTATTGCATTATTCATTATTTGAATGATTCTAAGAGGTTACTGATATGCTTGACAGCTGTGTCCTTTGCAAAAGTTAGAACAAAATTTGATTTATATAGCATAACATGGTAAACATGCAAGTGCTGTCAGACAAAGCAGAATTGTGCTTTCTGCAAACAGCATTTGAGAGTAGAAGATGATTTTAGTGAGTTTAGAGAGAAAGTTTGTGTACCTGTATTCGCTTGCATGCATGCCTGCAGCACTGCACTGCAGCGTAAGGACAGTGCATCCAGCCCAGAGCCAGAGCGGCATCTTACACATTCCTTCTCCAGAAGAATGTGAAGATCCTACCTAACTTCATGTAGCCCACACAGATGTACTTACACTCACTGTCTGCACCTCAGCCTGTAGGTTGGCCTTCTGTCGTCGGAGGTCAGACTTGATGAATCCTGTGATGAACACAGAGGAGAGGACAAAGTTTGGCTTACGTTAAATTACGTATGGTCCAGGTAGACTTTCAGTTTAAACATTTCAGCCGGACACCGTATCTTGGCTGGGAAAATAGTAAAATACAGTTTTATCAATATATGGCCTGAAGTAACCATTAAAAGTTATGGAATTTACTACAAAGAGTTTTTAGAGAATTTACTACAAGAGCATCATTTTTGGGATTAATAAACTGCTCTTTGATGGAGCACTAACATTGAATTATGCATTTAATAAATAGAGATTCTTCATTCAGTCACTAGGGGGCGCCCTCATCTCAAAGATATGATATGCATAGGTGGTTGGGGACATGTCCCCTGAGCTTGTTGATTTGAATGTTTTGAGAAGCCCCACCTCTAAAATAAACAGTGTGTTAAAGTTCCCTCTAATATCACCCATACACATTTGCACAGTTGCTGATGATGAGTTCAATGTTCACTGTTGTTTTGACGGTTGTTCTGTGTTGTTACATGAGAGGACGATGGGCAAACAGAGGAGAAGTTAATGTCTTACCTGTCAGTATCGCTCCTATTAGCAGAAAGATAGTCAAGAAGATGTTTCCCGCTAAAGTGCCCCATTTATCAATAATCTTTCCTTGGGAGATGGTGAAAATGATTCCAAAGATCTAAAATGAGATGGAAACATTTTTTTTTGTATTCCATCATCTATGTTTCATCATCATCAACTTCACATGCTAATGTTACTGACCTGAGCTGCACAGTTAAGCAGTCCAGATGAGGTTCCCTCTGATTCTGGATAGGTGAGCTCTACTGCAAACTCAAAGCCCAGAGGTAGATATCCAGTCATGAAGAAGCTGCAGACAGACAGACAAACACTGAATGTCAAATTAAATGTCAAAAATAAAAGTTTAGTGATCTGCAGTAGTTTTCATCCCAACCAAGGAATAGAAAAACAGCGTACCAATTTTAAAGTAGGGTAAGTATATATTTTGGTATAATACATTCTGTCTGGGTTTCAGGAATGAAAAACCAGACAAAGGGATTGCTATGGAAACCAGCTATGGGAATAATCAGCTTACCATAAATAGCAATAATTGTAAGGACAAACCATGTGGACTGGGGAATCGGAAGAACGTTAATTTCGCTTTGACAAAGAAGCACCAGTGCCAGATGAGAGAAAAGCAAAGAAACATGAACTACAAACAGTTTCATCAGTGTTTTAAGGCATTATTAGCTAAACCTGAGAACTGTGGACATCAAATGTGACAGACATTGAACCCACAAAATGAAGCCCCCTAAAGATACCATTAACTCTAAGAGCTCCTAACTATGACTTTATAGCTTTATAGCTTAAATGTCTCAGGCTCACTTGAATATCAAATTGAATGACATTAATGAATTCACAATAATATTTAGTCAAAATTAATGACTCAAGATTGGCACGTTTTGGGGTGAGGCATTGTTCAAAATGAAATATTTTCACTTGTGATCATCTTGTCAATTCAAAACATCCTGAAATGAATGGATAATAATATCGTTGGGCTTTCCTTCCATTTAAACGTTTTCTTCAGGATCCAAAGTCAAGCAGTGATAAGGTCACTCTGAACTTTGAACTCTGAACCAAACTAAATGATGAGAACCTGCAGCCACATTTCCACTTGTTTACTGGTCAGAATAAAATAAATAATACACAGGGCTATCACATGCTGGCTAGTAACCTGACAATGTGGCCTGCCAGACTTAATTTGTACCCACATTTTGCAGGCTGGGCGAGTATTATGGTATTTTCAAGCCCTGGCTGTGATGTTTATGACCTTATGACCTTCACTCTGTAATGGTTACCTACCCTAAAACTCCAGCTGTGACAAACACCACCCACAGGTGACCCAGGTTGAGGGTGAAGGCGTAGACCAGCATCCCAACCAGAGAGAGGAGATACACAACCAAGGTGGTTTGCCTGAGGAGACAGTGCAGGAATATCAATCATTTAGTTTGATCAACAATATGATCAACCGTCGTATGCATTTACACACAGCACACCCAGTTGGTAGCTATATGTTAAAAGACTATTGTAAAGACTCTCAGATCATCTATGTGAGCAAAGGCAACATCCAACTTCAGTGTTCATTAAAAACAAATCTCCATAGATTCCAACACCTGTGAGGACTGATGGTTATATGATGCACACTGCGTTTACACACTGTAGATCCCAAACTCTCATCACTTTAATAATTTAGTCTGCAAGAAATTCTTTACGAAAAGCATAACTCATCTGTACAACCAGAAGCATAACCCGGGCCATCTGCACAAACAGCCAGGCTTACTCTGGTGAAGCTGTCTCTCGTACAACCACGCGTAAAATATTGCTGCAAAACATTTTTGTTAATATAACATAGTCCTTTGATTCTCTCCTACATGAGACAATAGGAGTGTGAGGGTCAACATAATACATCCAGGCTTGACTGCTTTGTCAGCGAAGCATCCAAATGGCATGCGAGGAATCTGAGGATTTCTTTTCCAGTAATAATAGTTTTTATGCCAGATCACGGAAGCCAGTGTACTAAACATCTAACAGAAAACTGCTGAAAATAAGTGAAGAATAAGTTAAAGTATTGATGTGTTTAATCAAGACAAAATAATAGCATCAATTATCATATCCCAATCAAATAGCTTCCCTTTTAAGATCGAGTTATTACTATTTTCCATGTTTAATAAAGTGGCACAAGGCCTGAGATGCGACCTGGGAGGACCAGCAGAGTACAGCCTGTCAGTTCAGATAAGCAGAGAGGGACGTCAGATATAAAACTCCGTTCCGCTGGATTCAAATTCGTGCCCACTTTGAACAAAAGCTTTAATTCACTCGGACATCTCCCTGTGAATGGATGACTGAAAAGACATCCATGCAAGGAGTCCATGTTTTAAAGCACAGCTAACACCACAGCAAACAAGACTGTTGACCCTGAAGATTGACAAATACATTGGAGCACTTCCTTTCAGAGATCACGTGAGGTTCTGGTATCACAGATTCACATGAAGCACATGAAGCTAAAACATTTTTCACATGCTAGCAGTGCGGCTCTATGGATGGCAATGTCGATCTGATGGTCCAACACAAATAGACGGAAATGTCTCGGTAGCAATTGGATGGATTGCTTATGACCTTGTTGAACCTTTCCTCTAGTGCCACCATGAGGTGGACATTTGTGGTTTTGAGCTATTGGATGACATTTCCATGTTCCCCACAAAATCAAAAGTCCAAAGTTTGAATTACTCCAATACTTTTATGGTTTATAAACATAAAAGTATTACTTTTATGGTTTATAACCATTTTATCTATATTTACTTTTAACTATAAAAGTACTTTTATGGTTTACAACTATAAAACATAAAAGTTGTTTTGGACTAACAAATATGTAAGTAGTGCCTCACAAAGCTGCTAGCATGGCTGTACAGTCTTCTTCTCAATGTCATTGTTCCTTTCCTAATGGGACATTGTTGAACACTCAGAATACTACATAAATAAACACAACTGATTTCAAATAATATTTGTCCAGGCAGATGAATGTTAAGGAGGGAGAGAACACTACAGGGAGACTTTGGTTGAGTTTTGGTTTCTTCTCAATTCCTGGAAGCATTACTTAAGTTCAGTTTGGGATTGTTTTTGCCCTTTTCTAATATAGAATATCTTACTTGTAGGTTTTGGTCTTGTCCAGCCAAATGCCACATATGAGGGACCCCACCATGCCAGCAACGACAATGGTCAGACCAATTCTCCCAGCATTCACCTCTTCACCCTGAGAAGAAAAACATTGACATTTCTAGTTTTGCTTAACAGACCGTACAAGACATCTGTGACCTGCAGTTATCTTGTCCTGAAAGCTCTGGACCATAACAAGACCCCAGTTATCCCTGTCAGGGCCATCTCCTCGGCAGGTTTTTAGTTATCGGTGTCAAAGAAAAACCACACAAATGTCTACATGCTGGCCCTATTGACACTGAGTATACAGCAGGACAAATTGGAAGAGGAGGTAAGGAAGGAAGAAAGGAAGAAACTGAAGAAAGAAAGAAACACAGAAAGAGAAATGAAAGCTCATCTGGTTGGAAATAAACATAGGGCAGTAGCATTGTTTTAGAGCAGACACGCTAGGACTTACAGGATAGTGTTCAATGATCATCCGATTCAACAATGTGGATACAGCGTAGAAGCAGCCAACGTTGAGCCCTACAGACAACAAACACAAATCAGTGTCTATCTATTCTGAGAAGACCTGTAGGGAAAGGAGAATGTCCAGATGGGTCCTTGTGCTTCCCCTTAAAAAACACAACTTCAACTGACAACTTCACACATCAAGTCCATAGCTGCCTTTAGACTTTGTCTTTTCTTGGCTCAAAGCATTTAAGTTTATGCTGGTGCACATGTGAGTCGACAGCTGTTGGTGTAAAAATCTCTCTAGACACAAAAGGACCTTTACATTCCTGTGTTCAGACAAGGGTACACATTTACAACCAAATCAATTTAACACGGCTCATACTGTCAATCATTAACATTGTCCTCATTAAATAGTGACCTTTGAGTAAAATAAAGTGACATCTCAAAAGACCTTTAAATCAATGCTGTGTGTTATGGTGACACATCCTCATATCTGCAAACCATCAGCCGATGAAGTAAAAGTAAGTAATATTTCATAAGTGAAACATGACACATACGAATATGTGGTGGCTTCAATTTTAGACACCTATTTTGAGGCTTTGACATCTTTGTTACCTTTCAACTCAATGTTGCAATAACATTATAGCCTGGAAGACATGGCTCTGAATCACAGATAAGAATTTATCAATATGAACATTAAACCATGTCGTAGCGTTTGTGCAATAGGTTTGTAGGGTTGTGTATGAGTATGTGTATGTGTCTTTAATATTTCTAAAAATCTTCTGTAATGTTTTGTGTCTGTGAATTGTATATAGCATTTTAGTTTTGGAAACTGCAGTGCAGAGTCTGAGAAAACAAATAAAGTAGTAATAATGTTAAATACATATTTTTTTAGGCTTTTACTTCTTCGTTACCTTTGACCTTATTATTGCAACAACATCAAGTATGAAAGTAAGATGTTGGAGCGTTTTTCTCATTTTTTGTTTGTTTTATGATATTATGTAGCCTAAACAATTAAATACAAGAATTAACAGCATATTAATCATTAGTAGCAGCCCTACATGAACATCAGTGAAGAATCAACAGCCAAGTGGTTTAAGTTGTAAATACAAAAATCCTAAAGTCCTGTTCCTCCAGACAAGGTGTCAATACACAAAAGTCCACCAGTCTGATTGTGGAAGTATGAACAGATTAAGACAACAGGTAAGGACCCACCATAGCTGACCACCAGGAGCATGAAGGGCTTGTTGCACAGCAGCCTCAGGATAGAAGCTGTGTACGAGTACTCGTCGAGGGGGTTGTTCCTGGTCTGAGCCTGGGCTTGGGAGGGAGGGATATCTGGTCTCTCCTGAAACACTGGAAAAATAATTGCACTGCATTTCAGTAGGTCACTTGCGTGTGTAGGATACAAGACATTACAGTAACAGTGGAAGAAAAATAGGTCTGTGTGTGTGTGTGTGTGTGTGTGTGTGTGTGTGTGTGTGTGTCTTCAGTCCTCAGAAGATAAGATAATTCGGTTTCCAAAACATTTGCATCATCATAGGCAACAACCTCAACATGCTCAGCTACACGCTGTTTTCCGTCCATCATCTGTGTGACACACCTCTGGTCAATAAGCCAACAGCAGTAAAACACTAATCATTACCAGTGATTTGATTTCAAATACTTTTATTGGCTTTAGTCAAATTGTTTGTGTGCTTTTTCTATTTCTCCTTAGCTTAATTTGATTGACTTTGTATCAACTCTCTGTCTCTTTAAACCAAAAGAAAAAAAAATCTTTTTTTTGGGATACACTAATGCCACATTCTCCATACCAATTTGTAATACTTTCCTTTGACTGGATCCTATATCTGATCTGATATAATTAATATTATCACCATACCGTTGAAACATAAACTCAGTATTACATTAGAGTGGCCACACCGTAACCCTAACCAAACCTTTGCACACACAACACTAGCTTGACAACAAAATGTTAATGTACATATGAACACTTTTCTTTATTTCTGCTTCTCTTCTTCATTTTCCATCACCTGTGTTATCACATGTCTACAGTTGCATAATTAGGTCACAACTGAGCAGAATATATCTGCTGCGGAAGACTATGAGAGGGAAGATGATTTCATAAAACACTTCCATGACTCCCTTAGTTCCTGCTTGTATTTCACATCATGTTCGAACACATCTCTTCAAAAGGCGGACAATTAAAGCAATTACTGCAGCTGCTCTTCTGGTGGACTTTTTTGGTAGAAAGCACATCTCAAGGAGACTCAGTTTTCCAGCAGTGCTGCCTGAGGAGCCTAACAACCAGATATCAGAAGCTCTACTATATAACAGTGAATGAAAGTGTATGTCAAATTATGAACCCTAATGTTGCAAAACTCCCTTTTTGTTCTCATCTAAAAATATCCCTACAAGGCCAACTAAAAGAGGTCAAAGTCCACTGGCATTGCTGTGAGGAACAAAGGATGTGAAGTGAGGTAACAGCTTGGTCACAACCCCTACCACTGACTGTCAAGATGACTCTTTGCTTCAAATATTTTCACAACCATGACTGTGGGAGTAATATGACATTGAAAGGGACTCACGGCATGAGTGAGCAAAGAGCCCTGAAAGCTCTTACCCACTCAATGAGCCTGTGGATGTGAATATAGTCATCTTCCCCAGCAGACTTACCGAAGATCACGAGGACAAAGATGAAGGTGGCAACTCCAGCGCTGATGTAGAACATGATTCTGATGTGGTACTCCAACTCATTTATATCGTCCACATTAGGCACCAGGAGGGGTGGAATCAGGAACCCAATGGCAATACCCAACTGTGGGTGAGAGGCACAAAATTAAAAGATGACTCTGCATCTCTGGCTAATGACTACACAATACACACAGCTGGAGTCAGTACACATAATTAAAGGAGGTATTTGTAAGGTTTTTTCAAAAGAAGAGCAAAAGTGTGTCTGATTGGCATTTGACTGCTTGACATTTGTGTGAGTGATGTTTACTTGTAAACACATCAGTAATACATGCTTATTTACCGTATGTAGTGACTACAATCAAAATGCGTCCAAGGAGGGGTGTTAAAGGAGTAGTTTGACATTTTGGGAAATATGTTTCCATTCTTGCAGAGTTGGATAAGAAAATACCACTCTCACATCTGTATGGTAAATATTAAGTTACAGCCATGTGATGATTAGCTTAGTTTAGTATAGAGACTGTAAAACTGGGGGGAGCAGTTAGCCTGACTCTGCCTACAAGCATCTCTAAAGCTCACAAACTTGTTATATCTTGTTTGTTTAATCCGTACAAAAATCGAAATTACTTAAAACACATAAGTAATACCAACTTCCTCAGCTTCCTACAGCCTGAAGAACATCCCAGAGGGGATACCAGCCATGGTCCATCCTGTCCCGGGGAAAGGTGAGGGAAGGAAAAGGGCAAAAAGTGACAAGACACTTTCCTTAAGAAAGATCAAACCCACTGAACGGTGTCTGAGGCATGCAAGCACAGTCCCCTGGGAATGTTACAGCCACCATGATTTACAGATCTGCACCTGTTACCCTCTACATATACAAACACACTTGAAACTTTGCTATATTGATGTTACATATCTAATAAGCTACTTGAACAATCATTAACTTACCATGCGGTAAGGTTACGGGAGAAAGCTTTATAAAATATTCACAGGAACCTATAAAAGATCTCTACAACACAGTAACTGGAGAATCATCTCTGTCTAATCACTGTCAAAGGAAAGAAAGGACACTGTTTCTCTATTTGTTGCACCTTTTGGATAAGTAGAGCGAGACTTGCTCACTTGTCAAAAATGCAAAACAAGCATATTCTCAGTTGATGCAAATCAGTTCAGGGATGGCCTCTTATGAAGTTACTTTTGGCACACAAACTGTTGATCTGTGTGATCTTCAAAGCATCACAATTCCTACCTACTTTTTGTTCATGTGAACTATATTTCTAAACATCCAAGGGGATATATTAACAACTTCATCTTGAAAACTTGGAAACATCAGGTTTAGGGACCGGAGCCAAAGGAATGAAGTCGTGGTGAGCAAGTAAACATCAACAACAATGTGTTCTTTTATCTTCAACAGCGGGGAACAGGAGTTAAGGACAAAACAAGAGCATGCATGACAATGACCGGTGTGCAGTGTTTGGTCTAACGCAACCGAGCTTCATTTGAAGAAAAAACAGCTAAGCTTCAAAGGTTAATGAACATGAGAGCGGTCAGATATCTTTTGATGGTGTATGTTTATGTACAGCGTTAAAAGATCGTGGTGTGGTCACTAGACATTCATGAATAGTCTAATACACAACATCTGCTGCAGTATACAGTGATTATTATTGGAAAGAGTTCAGTTGAATTATTCCCTTTGGAAATTACTCAAGCTTGCATAAAAACTTTTAAAACTGTGTCACTCTACTGCAAAACTTTATCGTATCTGTAACAAAGTGGTGTTGGTCTTCTTAAGTGAAAGAGACATTAACCATGACATGAGACCACACACCCTCCCTCACTAGATTGCCATGGATACAGCATTCTAAGTGCATTCTCAAGGTCCAGTTAATTCACTCCAAGCCTGGGAACTTGTTCAGCAGAAGATGTTTCAAGCAGTGGAAGTCACCCACCATCCCACGCAATTTCCCCTGGCTAGGAAGATAAGACCTCGCATACACACAAACATAAAGGAAATCACTTTGAACAGTTAGATGATACCGGCATCTCCCTTTTTTTGTGAGATAAAACTACACTCTGACATATCTGCTTCCTCTCCTCCCAGTTTGGGAAAATCTTTATCACACACCTGTTGCATGTGTACACTGTGAGTGGCAGACTTGTTTTATATATAATTTATGAGCTTGATTGAAACTCATGTTAACATATTATTCCAGCACTTCTTTTCTGGTTTCTGCTTAAATTGAACTTGTTTGCATAAGATTTCCTATTGACAGTGTTTTGATTTGAAAACTAACGAATATGTATTTAGAAATGGTTAACGCTCTTACATTTAGACAAAGTAACTAAGCTGTCCCCAAAAAATTAATAAAGCCCTAACCCTGACAACCTGAAAGTAAACTGTCAGCTAATACGGTACTTTTACAGCTGACACACACAAAAAATACACTTTATTCCTCAACTACCATATACTGTTGGTATGTGAGAAATCCTGAGGTAATTTTAACAGAACTGGAACTCACAATGTGCGTGATTGGTTCTGCAAGTTAACATGTATCGCTTCTCTAAGATCCTTTTTCATCTGTTGTGAGCTGAAGCGGACGTACATTTTTTTCGCCAACGGCTTTGTTAAACCTGCTGACTCAAGAAGAAGTTCGGATACAGAATTCACAGGAACAGACAGACAGACAGACTCAGTCACACATTCAGCATTACATAACATGTACCTGCCTGTTTTTAGCACAGTGCCATTCAGATACTGAGATGATAGAGCTCTCATTCACTCTTTCTCGCCAACCAACACACACGTAGAGTTCTTTTAACACCAGTATGAGGAGTTTAGAACATAATACAGACACTGCTACAGACATTTTGAGCCCAACAGGTAAATAGAGACACACCTGGTTTCACAGAATGCCAAGAAAACAGGCGGTTGACACTTTATCTGCCCAAACCACACGGATGCATCTCTGGATGTAAACAGCTGCCACCGAACCCACAAACTGTCCAAAGAAGGTCATGGCACACATGTCGGGTTGGGCCGTGCTCGTCTTGATCCAGGCCCCAATGCAATTGAAGGCTGAGCCCACCACCAAGACATCCATCATGCCCCGATTGTCGAGCAGTCAAATGACGGGCAGGATGAGGAGGATGTAGGTGAAGGAATAGATCATGGAGAGCCAGTCAATGCTTCCCTTCTCCTTCAGGCTAACACTTGGAGGGGAGAGCAAACATTTCTCCTTGTGTGTGCACAACTGTGTCAATTTACCTGACTTGCCCCTCACAGCCAGCAGGTACTTCCTACATGCTGATCAAATACAAGCTCCGCTGCTGTGCCTAGAGTGGAGATTACTGCTTATTACACCTTCTGTTTAAATATAATGAGCGGTGTTGGCAAGCTCTGATACTAGCCAACTTTATATACCTGACTGACTCTGGTGTTAAAAACATCTTTAGGCACGTGATAGATTTCTTTTGTAAGTTTTACTTCTCAATTCTTAATTTACAGTTTGATAGCAGGCGCTGACTTAACTTAAGGTGGCTGTACTCGAACACAACATCATGGCATCCCACTGTTTTATTACAGTAGAGTGTTTGTGGTTCATAAATTGGATTCACTGATGCCGCTAACATATTGGCAGACCTGAAGCTGGCTCATTTAAAAGGTTGGTTAGTGCAGTCATAAAGTATTAACAGAGTGACACATTTTTGTGATGTTGGCTTTGTATTCAGTGTACAGTTCACTCAAAAGCACTGAGTTTTAAATGAAATAAAATGAAATGCAGTTTTCCAGCTTCGATTTAAGGTTGTTTACATCCACATCAGATGATCAGAGCCCTGAAAATTGACTTTTCATACACCATCCTCCAAGTTTTGGGGCCAAAAATAAGTCATTGTGCAAATTAACAAAAACCTACATAGCAACATATCCCTGCAGAACACTTTGTATGTTTCCTGGTGATGCTCTGCCTGGCATGTGCTTTCTACCTGCAGCATGTATATATAGGTAGACTTGTTAATTTTAACAAAACAGGAGTATAATTACATTCTCTTGAACTAGGTCTGACAATTAAGTGAACAAATTCCAAAGCTGCTCTGCTTTGCTTATTCAGCCCTTGAAAGAGAAGACTATGGCCTCTGACCTTTGTCCATGTAAATGAAGATAACATGTGCAGCACTGAGTGATGGAGCATGACACCATGAGGTACTGACATGTTTGACTGACAGACAGCCTTTCGAGGTGCTGGGAGCAGGATTTCAAATAGGAATGTGTGATGGTGGAACCTGGGGCTTGTCAATACTCTTTTTACTCCGAGACATATTTCTCAGTAGAGGGTTATTACTGTGGGCTGTCTTAAATCACCAAATTATGATAATTTTCAAAATGATAATGTTCGAGGTTAACAATGAAAATGATTTATTCAGTTGTGGGTCACTAGTATTCTGTCATAATGCAAATGAGTGTTCTTGAGGAAAAAATAACGTAAAAATAATCAAATGTTTTGATAATTGTCTTGTTCCAGCTTCTGTGATAGTTTTGCACTGTTGGTCAGACAAAATCAATCATAGAAATAATAGTTGCACTGACCTATTCAAATCCCTTGTGTGGTTATAGATCACCCTTACTTGTATGTGCTTCATTGTACAATTAATTTGATAATTCTACATGAAAAGGAAGAGAAATTGGAATTGGAAGGCACAGCAGCCTTGCTGCTTTTCCGAGATTGCTTTGTTGGCAGTCACCTTTTTCCGTAAAAACAAAACAATAAAACGCTTAACCACTACAGATAATGGTGTAGTAAAACACTTTCAGCACTCTAACTCTCACAATCATCTTATACTTCCTGCAAGTGACGAGACATGAACACATGAGCTGTATCTAAATATATAAAAAACTATTCTGAGAGGACATTTTTTCATAAATACACACTAAAACGTAAAGGAACAGTCAGTTTACCATACCTGCAGCACGGCAACATTGATCTTCTAGCCTACTAGACTTCACTAACTTGACGCACTGTACCAGCAAAAGATGTCGAGATTACGCACAACGCAAATTACCTCCCATTTGGTTGCCACCCTCAAAACAAACGAGGAACGAATAAGGAATTTCTGGAATGAATGTATTTGAAGTTAGCATGTGAAAATATTTTTTTTTATTAATGTGTATGTATTATTATGACTACTAGGATCTGAGTACTTCTTCCACCATCGAAGAGTGTTTGCTTGAAGGCTGAACATGAGGCTGGTGCAATGCTTCAACAAATCCACTCAAAATAGGCCAAGGAAAGAAAATCCATGAATCTTGATAAGTAAGCATGCAGATAAGCTTGAAGCAACATGTCAGCACACACACAAACAGCTGTCTGCTTCTCCACTTCAGGTACTAAACTGTAGTGGAATTTTACCAGGATGTTTGATATATCTAATGCTTTGTCTCACTTAATTGCAAACACATGTACTCAGAAAATGAATGAAGCATGACACAATCATACACACGCAGGTAGATCTGTCAGAGGCCAAACTAAATATGGTGGCTGGAGTTGAATATCAGTGGTGAATAATGATTGTGGCCAGTAATTGGACTAGTCTTATGTATAGGGTAGCCCTACACTCACACTTTAGTCCAGGATCATAATCGGTATGTAGGGTAGCCAAAACCAAAGTATTTCTTCCAAAGGTCCAAGGATCTTTTCCAGTGATCCCTTTGGTAACCATGTAAATTCAGGGATTTCACAAATATTTTTCCATGAAGGCAAGAAGCACAAATAACTGGAGGCGGACTCACGTGGGCCCCCCAAAAGACAAAAACCCCCGGTTCACTGCAAGTCATTTAGTTTTTGGTATTTGAATATATGATGATTTGTTTATGAATTTGCAGGAATAATGTACAACATCGACAAAGGCTAATAGCTAATAGTGTAGAAGGGCGTTGTATTTGTAATTGCTTTGTATAGTATTAGTTGACATTCTGCTATCTCAATCTCAATGTCAATTTCAATAATCAGGCTGTAGGTATTGTAGGGTCTCTGGACATGGGGAGAGTGGGTCAGCTGGGGCCCAACAGCAAATATTTGCCCAGGGCCCCCTAAGAGCTTGATCCAACTATGGGTTTAGGTCTACTTCAGGCTAATATTGTAATTAAACATGCCAATTAAAAATATATCTGGTATTTTTCGGGACAAATCAATCCAAACAGAACACAGAGGTAGATTACAGTGACTCTTTTCTTAATAAAAGCATAACAGATCAACTCACCTGATTCCCAAAAACTCCGATGGAGCAGGCGGTTGAAACTTCATTTGCGCCGAACCAGACCGAAGCCAGGCGGGAGGGCATCCCGAGGATGAAGACCTGGGCAAGGGAACTTGCAAACTGCCCGAGCATGGTCACCCCGAACAGGTTGGGTTTGGCACTGGCCACCTTGATCCACGTCCCGGCGCAGTTGAGCGCGTTGGCCAGCAGCGCCGTGACCCGCAGCCCTTTCTTATCCAGGAGCCAGGTGACCGGGAAGATGAAGGGGATGTAGGTGAGCATGAAGATCATGGACAGCCAGTCTACAGCGAACGAGTCCACGTTGTAGAACTTCATCATTATGTTGCTGATGATCCCGTACTGGATCCATTGGTACGCGTTGCTCAGGGAGTATGAACTGAACAGGAACACAACCACCCAGCGCTTCATGTATAAACGCGTAGTGGCCGCAGAGCCACTGTCGCCGTTTGGGATGCTGCTGCATTCAATGTGGTCCGCGGCATCTGGACCTTTCGCTCCCAGATGTGGGCCATGGACCGCGTCCTGCGCGCTTCTGCCCTGCGAGGACCGCCGATCATCTCCCATTCTCCGCTTCAGTTCAAACCAGCGCACTTAGATATGGAGGAGTCTTCCAGCACAGCAGCAGCGTTAAATGTCTTTAAAAGCAGGAGGGGGGGGAAGTATTTCAGTCTCGGTCCATGTGAAAGTCAAACAGTCATTCAGTTGTCAGGAATGTTGGTTTCTTACGAAAGGACTGAGGTGACTTCAGACTTATCAAATGCCGGCTTCCTTCCAAAGGACTGACCTGCTCTCCAGAAGTTCATTTGATCCTTGAGCTGTCTGAGGAAGCCCCTTTATTACAGCCACTACAGGAGCTCACTCGACTTTTACTCCACCCAGCTGCCGAGATAAGAAGTGGAAGTGACTGTCAAGTGGGAAATATATGAAGAGCACCCACCGGTCAGCCAACACAGACAAGACGAACCACCGCCCGCTGTCCCTTCTGTACATGAATGCTGTTAAGTTTTTCTTGCCTCCGTCGCTGCTTGTTAATCTGCGAGTTAATCACTACGGAAAGAACAACGAGTGCATTGTTACCTTTGTGCTTGCTATTGGTACAAGCTGAGAACTTCTGTTCTCATATAGGCTACTTATATTTTTTCACATTAGGTTAAATGTGGATTAAATGTCAAATCTGAGCTCAAGAAAAATGTAATCACATTTTTCATATTACACAATTTGTCCCATTTGAAAAGCAAAGGCGTGTGAGTAGTTTGATGGCTTAATGCAGAATTACAGGTGAAGCGAGGGGGTTTGAGGTTACTTCATGACACATAGGCCAACAGTCCATTTGAGAAGCTTCTCTGCTTTACTTTGTGAGGAATAACCACTGCTGAAACAAAGCTTTCCCTCTGCAAGATCACTTGTAATCCTGAAAAATGAGCCAAACCGTGTGGGGGAAGTGGGATACCGAGTAGGTAGGCCTACATGTGCTGTAATGTATAATGGTAAATATGCTGTAATGTTATTTCACAAATAATAATATGGTACTTCACATTTGTGAAATAATATTTTACAAATGTGTGGAATCAATGAAAAAAAGGATGTGCACATCGTTAATCAGATTGTGCTGCTCCTAACCAGCAGATGGCGCCGTGTAGAAGAAATGTTGGCCATGGAAATTTTACCCAAAATGATAACACATGACAGACAATGTTTTCAATTTTATAGGACTAAAAAAAATCCCAGTAAAAAAACAAACAAAACATTTTTTTCTTATGGAAATACAATATGGAAATTTTGTAATAGCTTATGTGCTTATATAACATAATATACAAAAGTATAAAAAAAAACATAAACATAACTGGTAGTAACAATATGAAGTACAATGTAAACAATCCATATATATATATGTGCATACATGACGCCTGCGCCAAAACATAAGAATAATGGGGGGGGGGGGCATCCACCGCTCTGCCACCAAAAGATATGGGGGTGGGTGTAAGTACTGCTCTAGAAAAATAAGGAATTTATCATTATTTAGCTTTATTTTCCTATGTGTATATATTAAGCCTGTCCACCTGCCCTCAACTGCCCTCTTCTAGTCGTAGTTCAGTTAAAATTCCTGTGACTCCCAGAATGCATTTGATCCTGAACAAGACAATCCAAGTAATTTTGGACACACAGGCCCTGAGGTATTGCAAGCCTTCATTAAAATAAGATGTCTATTTGTAGCCTGATCACATATATAACCATTGTTCTCTTAGGTGATCACCCCTGCCTCACATGGAAACAGTATTTGAACTGCTGTTGAAACAACAGGTCTATGTAACTTGGCAACATACGGACACCTATACAGCGCTTTGATCAAATGTAGTTCTGTTTTAGGTTCAATTTAAAAAAAAGTTGTAAATCAGCAAAAATAATATGTAAATAACCATGTGAATTACTGAAATTATTGAGCTGACATTAACCGATTATGTTCTCGATAGTGGGAGAAGTTTTATGCAACCAAACTCTATTTTAGCTGCTGGAAATATGTTGATGTAAAGGTTAAAGCTAAGTACAGATGTAGTACAAATCCACCATAAAACAACAAACTGAATGTAAGGTGATTTGCCGGTGATACCGACAGTGGCTGGAGCTCTGGTGACCAAAATGACAAATAAATGAAAGAAAAGAGAGAGAAAGAAAAATAAGTGTGATTTAACTGCCAAAACAGTGTCCAATCTTATTGGATCCACATTCCGTGGTGTGACGCTCCGAGGACTTGGCTGGTTCTCCTCCATGACCGAGGCCCAAAGCTAAGTGCTGCCGGTTGGTTGTTTCGTCTTAACTGTAGAAACAGTAGAAAGCACCTTCACTTGCCCTCCAGCTGCTGCAGCAGCGGGTTCACCTCGCTCTCCGGGGTTTTCACACTGTCTGTCCTGACAATACATGTGGGGCGATGGCGGTTAAGCATGAGGATCAGTTGCTGTCGTTCCAGCTTCAGCTCCTCAATCTGGGCTTTCAGGTCAGAGTTTAACATCTCTAGTCTCTCTGATTCCTGTGAGGATGGAGGGAAAATAAGTATTAAGGGGGGGTAAAGATAAACATGTGAGAGTTTCAAATAATGACTGTAGGTATGTCTCACCTTTTGTAGATAATCTGTCCTCTCTTTCTTTTTGTTTCGACATCGAGCTGCAGCCACTTTGTTTTTCTCTCGCCTTCGTTTCCTTCTCTCTTCCTCTTCATCTCTCTAAACAGCAGTGTAGGTAAAAAGGTTAGAGGTTAAGTGATGAACTTGATGTACATAAAAAAATACAATCTTACCTTCTTTATATTATTGTCTCTTGACTATATTAGCAGAGTGCTTTTGTCATGCATCAGCATAATTAAGCATAAATAAATGACTACCAGTCTTTCTACATTTTTTATTTCTCTAACTTTACATGTTGATCTTAGACGCTGTCTCAGTCACAGGATGCATGAGACGAGAGCACACAAACTAATGACAGTTTGTCCTTGTTCAGCTACAGTGTTTGTTGCACCTCACTGCTTGCGTTACGTATGTTTAATTGAGCAGACGTGAATTTAACGAAGCCAACCTAAAGAGATTTAAGAAAAGCACACAAATAGAAATGCTCAAAATTAAAGCTGAGTGCAAAGTTAAACTGCATGTGTTGAAATCAGCGCCATGGGTATTCACATGATGAGAGGTGACACAGAGTGTAACTTTAACAAGACAACCGAGACTATGTTTAGCCTTGTTTGCAATGTTTACCTATAAACGCTAATGACACATTTTTCAAATTACAACTTCTACTTACCGTATCAGAAATACACGTCGACCCTCACACAATAAAAACTGCCAACTCTGATGGTAAAAGTGAAGTGAATTCTCTTACAGATTCTCCACCAAGGCTTTTGCTTATTGATAGTGTTAATAGATAAGACAGCACACCTCATGCTTAATGCTACTGAACTTGATATAAATAAGTTATTATTTCCATTAGTTATTAATTCAAATTTTCCAAGTTTACCTTGTAAAACCCAAACATAAAAGATCATCTGTCCTACTATCACTGCGCCCGAGCTACCTGCCCCGTCATCTAACAAACAGCTAATAGTCTAATAGTTCAATAGAGCTGAACATTTATCTGTTTGTATAATTCCTGTCACAACGGCCATATTGTTTCCTTGACATCCATGGTGGAAAGACTCCAGCAGTATGTTTAACAACAGTGACATGTCTCACTATGTCCACTAGGTGGACCTGTTGATAAAGATTTACGACGTGATGTTGTAACTACAAAGATGATTGTTGCATCTGTTCTTTCCACTGTGGCTAAATCCCATAAAAACAGTACATACATGTTTAATGTAAAAAAAAAACACATGTAAACTAGTTAAAAACCCAAAATGTGCTGTTTACATTTACACAATCGACTTGTTGCTTATCGGCTACTCAATGTTTCCCGTACCTCTGTTTTGATCACTAGGGGCCTCTTCCCCAGACTGTCCAGGAAGTGCAGAGGTGACAGCATTGTACCGAACTCCTGGAAGTCACCGAATCTGAGCTTGTCAGTCAGCGTGGTGGCTGAGATCCCAGCGAGCGGGCCCAGGCTGGGCAGGGAGCCCGCTGTCACAGAGGGATCTGGGATTTGTCCTGGCATCGTGTCAGACTCGGTCGTGACCACAGCTAGGAGGCAGAGCGAGAAAATGCGAGACATACTCAGACACATAAGGCTTTGTCTGCTCTGCTTGCATTTTCTATTAACAAATTAGAGGTAAATAGATATGTGAGTGTTTAATTTGACCTACAGTCTGTTACGGGGCTCAAAGAAGGCATTTGCCTGAGGTGCACTGCTCCTTTCTAGCGGTCGGACTCGCCTTACTGTGATGAATTGCTGGTCTGTTATAGGAGCCGGATGCTGAGGTTGCTCTCATTAGGCTATATTATTATTTTCCTTTTTTTCTAGAGTGAATATGCAACCATCTTGGCAATAACTGACCACATTTAATCCACAGAGGCCAAAGGAGAGATGAACAGCAGTGTATAAAGCAGACTCAGACAAATTCCCCTTTATTTCAAGGACAGTAAAAGCCAGCCATTGCCAAGAAATACCCGTACATTGTGGTTTCCTCCTTATGAGAATGAATGTTGGGGGAGCAGAATGTGGTAAAGTTTGAACCCACATTTATCTTGTTTCGTATCGTTTGGCCAAGAGAAAAATCAAAGATGACACTTTACTTGTGTTTTGTGCTGGACAGGTTTTCACTGTTTTGTAGTCTACCACTGGCAAATGCCTGAATTTGAAAATGCTGAACATGAACATTTAAATATATCCAAAGACAATGAGAGAGGAGTGTGCGAGCAAAGCCAGCCAGAGGCACAGGAAATTACTACATCAGCTCAGCGGATTTCAAAGCCACATGATGCAGCAACAAGCGACTATCTAAGGCCAGTTACTCAGAGCCCTTTAGCCCACACTGCAGGAATAAACAGGCATTATCTGATATTAATGTCACTATAGAAATCAGCCACCTGGCTTGTTACCGTCTGTGAAGACAGATCTATGAGAATGTTAAGGGAAGAGTTTATGCATGCCAGTTACGAATAGTTGTGCAGAGTACATGAACCTACATGAGAACTGCATAAAAAGAATAACTTAAAAATGTTTCACTTCCCCAAACTCCAGGTCAAAAAGAAAACGTGGAACTCTGCAGGCCAAGTTTGTGACACATGATGGCCACAGGCAAAATCTTAACATTAAAAACGGTGCAAAACGTGCAGGTAAAACGGAGGTAATGTGTAATTACGTGCATTAAAGAAATGGGTGTGAACATTTTCATGAAAACCCAAAGCAAAAGACAAAACCACCTTAACACCATGGTTATTAAACTATTTCATAAATAGGATACCCGGACATACATTATAGCTGTGAATGACCAATGACAGGTAGGTATGATTAAAAGAGATATTCAACATTATCTTATAATGGTTACTTTATTATAGCCCTGAAGGTCCAAGAAGCCAATTACCTTCTACTGATTAGACAGTTTTATAATTATTTGTTTTGAGCTCTTTTACAGGAGAACGCCCCAGGTTAGTGTATGGTTTAGGATTGTCAGTAGTTTCGGGTGTGTGTCATCTTAAATCGACCACATTGTGTTGCAGCATGCATAGCATACTAAAGCCACTGGTCAACTTGAAAGCGGAAGTTTCTCTTCAGTGCGGCATTTCTCTTATGTAACTTTGCGTCCCCATCAGAGAGCTGTAGTGATAAAATGTTACAGCTTTTCGCTCAGAACGAATTTCTCTTTAGACGAACAACATTTCACCAATCGGTGCACAGCGCCAGCGCGAAGGATGGACAACACTAAATAGGGACATTTTGTTCTGGATTGTGCACGCCGTGCTTCCATGTAAGACGAGCATGCAAACAAAAGAAAGGGATCTTTGTGTAGCATGCCCCGTAAGATGTCAGGTCTGCTGTGAACGCCACATAAAAACACGTCAATCTGGGAGAACGCGGCGAATAGCGCGTGATAACCGAACACCCCGCAGCTCGCCGCCCGTTCACTAACTGTGCTCGTTAGGACCTATGCGTGGCGCGCCAATAACCAATTTACTATGTAAAAAAAAAAAAAAAAAAGATTCTTATTAAGTTTTGTATACTGACCTGACTTTGATCCCAGGTGCAACAAATGTCCTTTCTTCTGGTCAGCCGAGGGTCGAGAGTAGATTTTAAAAAGTGGAAATCGTTGCATCAGCCCGACTTTAAACGTGATCCCAATCTGGGAGGATTTGGGAATGCGGAACTTAGGCTATGCCAGCCAAACGTAAGCAGGGATGTAAAAAAGTACATAGTGGGGGCAGAAGTAGGGAAGTCGCGCCGCTCCTCCCATAAAGAAACACTGAGGCTGCAGACTGCATCGACAGAATGAGGCTCAGATGGAGGCCTGCGCTGAGAACACAGTACAGCCACTCATGTGCAGTGAGCCCAAAAACAAATGCCGAATGGATTTGAACTTGGTTTTTGTTGAAAACACGAATGCACTTTTAACCATAACTCTGATATGCACATTATACGCATACTGTAAGTTCTCTTGCAGAATAATTCTAATTTATTGGAATAATATATAAAGTTAACATTCACGCTGACAATTTTCTCCTTGATTGAGAAATGTCTTAGAGACAGGTTGCAAACACCCGCACCAAACACCACTCTGAATGTAGATTTATTGGAATTATTCAGCAGCATAGATAAGCAGTCAATGCTCATTTTTACTTATTTTTCAATTTAACAAATAAGTCAAAATCTGAAAGGTACAAAAATAAATCATAAGTTACATCTTGATAAGATATATAGTATATAGCACTGGATGTTTTCATGGAAAACTTTCAATGAGGTCAAACCACAGTTGATGACATTGAGGTATGCAGGTACTTAACATGGATGAATATGTAAATACAACATTTACAGCAATCAATACACTATTGACACCAAAACACAAAACCATACTGTAACAATAAACCCCACATTACATCTTTGATCTAGTAACAGATCAGATATACACAAGATTTGAAAATTATTTGGAATTTCTCAACATGCGTTTTAAAATCAAAACTTCCTTTAGTGCCTCCTGTGAAAGTAAAAGCCATGCTTTTAGCTACATCACTCTGTTGGCTATGTAATCTGGAGAAAGTTTATATGTTTGTCACACTCAAAACATTTCATGAATGCATTCCTTGAAGTGTTACAGCACACTGTGGCAAATGTTGTTCGTATCATTTCAAAGTCAGGAACCTGCAGAACAGAAAAACCAGAGAGATCAGACAGCGCTTCCTTCTGTGCATTATAAGGCTAGGAGAGTTGGGGAGTTGAGGATGTCAACTGATTCGGCTTTGCCCCCTCCACCTTTATGGCTGTCTAGTCCCTCTGTGAGCGAGTCCAGCTCAGGACACGCAAATGTGAACACGGACAGGTAGCTGCTGCAGGTGGGGGTGGAGGTCACCACGGGGGTGCTGAGAGGCTCCAGGTCGCTGGAGACAGACTTGTACAAGGTCTCCCAGTCCGAGACGCCGAGAGAACCGCTCAGGTCAATGTCTGGCACAGAGCGAGCCGTCTCCATCTGGGTTTTCTCCTCCAAACTGGGTAACATGTTTTCCAGTAGCTCCTCCTTCATGTCCAGAGAGGGCTCAAGATCGCAGATGTTGATTTCGGCACTGGCACACAGCAAGATATTGGAGTTCCCGGAGATGGCTGTGGACGGATCACTGGGGATATCCATGTCCTGGAGCGAAGGAGCTTCCTGGGTGCCATCCTCTGGAAGTCTGTCCTCATCTGGACTGGGCGGTAGCTCTGGGGACCCCGCGGGCTCCTGGAAAATAGACTCCAGCTCTTCTGACATCTGGCACACGGGTTTATGTGTGGCAAGGATAAATTCAAGCCGTTCTTTCTCTTTGAGGAGGTTGGCTATTTCCGTCTCCAGGGCTGCTTTTTCCTCCTCCAGCTTGTCTGTCTCCTTCAGATAGATCGACATCCAGAATCATACACATTGGAAACACACACAAACAGTGGGTGCAAGTGACAGCTGAGTAAATGCATCACTGTTTACTTACAGCTTGCAGCGTGTCCGTGAGTTCCCTCCGTCTGTTGCGACACTTTGCTGCAGCCATTTTATTCCTCTCCCTCCTTATCCTCTTTTTCTCTTCCTCCTCTGGAGACAGCTGGGATGTAAATGAAATAATTCAGTTATTACTTTGAAGAATCCAGCCATTTTATCCTCTAATCCGCTACATCCGTTGCCAATTCACCCTCTGAAGAATGGCAAAAGCATGTTTCGCTGCAATGCATCTAAAAATAGACCATTGTTGCAGACTTGCTGTGACCTGAATATAAATTGACTAGCCTAAGGAAGGCACACTGCCAGCACACGGCACCAGAGGAGCATGCACAATAGTGCTGTTGCACACAAGGAACTCAGATTGGCATATGTAAATTTACACTATTGACAATTCTGTCCAATAGCAGGTAGACTTCATCTGAGCAAACCTACCTGCTCTGTTTTCCCCTTTCTGCCAGCATTTTTTCCCTTATTCCCGCCCTCTTTGGGTGTTGCCTGCTGAGAGCTTTGTGGTTCATTGGCTTGCTTGCTACCCAGAGATGGGGAGACAGATGTAATAATCGTAGGCTGGACCATCCACTGGAAATCTGGGGTAGAGGAAATTGCAGTGACTGT
Source organism: Nannoperca australis (assembly GCA_036023655.1). Classification (NCBI taxonomy): domain Eukaryota; kingdom Metazoa; phylum Chordata; class Actinopteri; order Centrarchiformes; family Percichthyidae; genus Nannoperca; species Nannoperca australis. Next base: position 76,891 of record JAVQJD010079723.1, read on the forward strand.
TGGAACAAACGGGGCATCTTGAACGCTCACATCTGGGCAGAGCTCCTGAAAGAAATGGAAATAAATCCACAATGAGGACAATAATAGAGATTTTCTTATGTCTATATATAAATATATCCCTGTGCTATTAGTGGTTTCAAGTGGATCTTATTGTGATGGCAATCATTAATGAAACCTACAAATCATATGTTTAGAGTCTATAGCAGAGGGTAGCTTGCATGTGTTGTTTTGTTCTTGTAATATACCCAACCAGAAATAGCCTTCTTCAGATCAATATTTGACTTTATCATTGTTTCTGACGTCAACACTGACGCAGAGATGCTGTGGAGTCTCCTGAATGGATTTATTTTTCTCAATGAAGCGCTGCATCGACACGCTCACATTTGGTCCCAGGACGTCGGGATCATAACAACACGAGCAACGCCGATATTTTGTCACGTCCCCACCTGCGCGGATCTGTGGTCCAATCAGACATCAAATGTATCAAAAAATGATGTTTAAAAAAATAATTAAGCGCACCCAGTTAATTAAAATCTTATCAATCAGTTCCACCTCCCCCTCCCCCCACTGCGAAGAAGCATTAAGGCACTCAGTCCGTGGATCACAGGCTGGGTGCCCGTCATCACATACAAAGGGGTGTTTAATCAGCTTGTAAACGGAGCGCGTCCCGGGCTGCGTGCTGAATATATGATCAACAAAGCCATTCATACCTTTGCATTGCTCTCTGAGGAGGAAGGTGGAGAGCTCGCCTCTTCTGGCGTCTTCTGGCAGAGTGTCCCGACAGGAGACTCAGTCCGGCAGGTGGGAGAGACTGAGTCCATGTCAGGCGTCAGGTTATGATACATCACGAGGGAGGGAGAAAAAAACCCAAACACAAGTCCTGATCAATGACAAATGTGACTCTGGCCTTCCTCTGGGCAGAGCGTCTCGGGTCTTTTCTCCAGGTATATACCTGGTAACTGGACGACTAGAATGCAAGCCCCTCCTTTTATGCTCTGCTAGAATTTTATGAATGAACCAAGACCGTACCATCCGTGGAATGGGGGGGGTGGGGGTGGGGTGGGGGGTCAGACTTACAGCCACACGGGCCAACATTTCGAGGTAAAAGCGCATTATTTTGACATATACCTCCTTGTATACTTCCTCCACGAATAATATGGGAACCTTTATATTGTCAGACTTGGTCACAACTTCGTCCCCGCCCAGAAGCCAAACAGGAGTTCTCACTCCCATTCAGAAATATGGGCTTCATATGAATGCAATGTGGGGTGAGAAACGTGAGCCTATTTATAAATACACATATAGCCTATGTAACAATTTCCTCCGCGATTAAAACTTGATCTTCTGATGGATTCATTTAGTCAGGGGGGGGAAGACGCTGCGATTAAGAGCAGGCTACACAAATAGCTGAACAACATCCACTGATCGAGTTTAATAATGTAAAACCTAATTTTATTGCAGGTCGACGCGACGCGTTATTCAATTCAATTTTTTTTATTTGTGCACGACCATTTCAGAAATATAGCAGGCCTATGTCGACTATAGTTTAGATAAATAACGTAAAGTTATTCATCTTACAGACGAACTTTATCCAACATGTATTTCCTCTCCTCTCCTTATTTCAATTTTTTTTTTTTTTTTTTTTTTAACCTGACCGTCTCAGCACTTTGGGACTGCATTTTCCAAAGATAAGAATCGAGGGCGGTTAGCAGACATAATGAAATGATGCTGAATTGTTTACTTGGGGAGGAGGCGGTGAAGAGGAGAGATTGGACATGTGTGGGCGGTGATGTCACGTGACACGACCCGGAAGTAGAGAAGGGGGGGGAGGTTTCTTGACTTAAACAAAGAGTGCTTTGTATTTGCATGTAAAAAAAAATGCAACAAATAGACATTCTTATAAATACTCCCAGTGTCTTTTTTATTAATTTCATATTTTGGGGGATATAAGGCCTGAACCTTTTATATAATATAAAATATATTATATGTATATAATATAAGGTAGACATTTTTTAAAATGTAACTGTCTAATACCATATGCTAAGAATATTGTTTCATTGTATTGTAATGTAGCACTGCAGACTTTAATATCAGGATAGAAAAAGTCATATTATGCTACTTGTATAGTCGCATAGCCAAAAGATAACAGTATATATTGGTTTATCATCTCTAAAATTGTTAATCTTTTTTTCAATTAACAATTTTGATAAATGGTGAATATTCCAATTCAAATGGACAAATATATAAATAGTGGTCTATGAAGGCCAAAGATGCACGATTGGGGTCCAAGTGATGCAAAAATACTATTATGTTCTGTCAAATAACATAATAAGCTGTTAATGCTCGTCATTAGGCAGCGGGAGGGTCCCGGAACATCCGGTCAAACTCAACATGAAGCATGGCGTGGAAGCAAAGAACTACAAAGCGGTGAGGGACTGTGTTAATACTGTTCTATCAAAGATCATTAATACCACGAGTATTCATCCAAACTACTACTGATAATTCAACGCATGATGAACTTTGTGACAGCAGTATGAAAGGTGATGCAGAGAGATGACAGCATCTAAACAAGTTGATGAATATTACTGTTGCAGCCTCTTCGTCAGATGAACAAAGTGGAGAAAGTGAGCCCCCCTCTCTCTCT